>VXCM01002937.1:0-72659 GCA_014773175.1 Lucifuga dentata | reverse complement strand
GGAGGAGGAGGAGGAGGAGGAGGAGGAGGAGGAATAGGGACGTGAGGAGGTTGGACAGGCGAGAAGAGGAGAAAACGTGAGCTATCAGAGACGTGAGAGGATGAAGGTGGCGTTTGGTGCCTCCTCGCCCTCACCTGCAGCTGTTTCTTGACCCGCTCGTTCTTCTGGGCCTCGGTGACGCGCTCCTCCTCGCTGCGNACCTGCAGCTGTTTCTTGACCCGCTCGTTCTTCTGGGCCTCGGTGACGCGCTCCTCCTCGCTGCGTAGGTCCAGCTGGCTGACTCCCTCGTTGGAGAGCTCGGCGCTGGCCTCTGCGTGGTTTTCGTCCTGCTCGTCGTGGTCGCTCTCGGCGTGGCTGCCCACCTGCACCGGCACTGCCGTCGTCACCGTCTTCAGCTCGTCCTTGGTCTTCTCCAGGTCCTCCTGGGCAGACATGGCCTGCAGGGGGAAATCCAGACTGAGACTCGCCAGAGTTCCACGCTAAGTTAACGGTGAAATGAGGGGCGCAGTACCTTATGCTGCCACTCGGTGGCCTCGTCCTCCTTCTTCCTCTTGGCATCCTCCAGCAGAGCAATCTTCGCTGTGAATTCAGCCAGCTCAGTGGCCTGACAGGAAACACACACACACACACACACACACACACACACACACTGCTGTCATGCATACAAAATAGAATTTCCTGACACATTCTCTGTAAATAATCACACACACACACACACACACACACACACACACACACACACCAGTTGCTCCTGGTTCTTCTGCTGGTCTGCGGCCTGCCTGGCGAGCTCCGCCTTGGCCTCCTCGGCCGCTTGCCTCTCCTTCTCCAGCCGCTCCGCCTCCTCCCTCGCTCTCTTCCTCTCCTGCTCCAGCTCCAGGGCGCGGCGCGTTTGCTCCTCCAGCTCTGCGGACACACACGCAGGAGTTTACGCCTCCTTCTGCACGTTTGCGCGGAAGATCCGAGCGAGGCGGTGTATGAATAAGTAAAGGAGGCTGACCTCTCTGAGCTCGCAGCGTCTGCTCCTCGACCTGCTTCAGCCGCTCCATCAGGTCCTCCTTCTCTCGCTCTATCCTTTCCTTCTCCTTCTCAGCGTGCTCGCGCTTCTTCTTCTCGGTCTCCAGCTGGGCCCTGAAGGTGTCACAAGTTCATATTTAACGTGAACTTCTGGTTAAACTTTGCTTTTGGGGTAATCATAGGTGACAGACACAAGGCTGCCCTCTAGTGGTAAAAGTTAGTTCTGCCTGTGAGCAAAAAGAAGGCTGGATGTGAATGAAAGGATGAAATGAAATGATTGCACCTCTCCATCTGCTTGTGGTGCTTCTCCTCCCTGGCCTGAGCCTTCATCTGCTGCACCTCGATGGTGTCGGGCTTCCTCCTCCTCATGTACAGCTCGTGGTTGCCCATGCACAGCGCCAGGATGCGCTTGTTGATGCGCAGCCGAGGGGCGTAAAACACGAAATCCTACGTGTTAAACAGAGGGAGGGGAAGAGAAGTCGATATTTTAGCACCAATAAACTGTGGATGAATTTGATTTATGGATCAGGACTCACCGGAGCTTTCTTATCAATGGGTTTGATGACAAACTTCTTGTCGTTGAAGGAAATGTTACGAATTTCACTCCAGGGGAAGCCGATCTTTGGTGTCAACCTGAGAGAAGAAACAGTCAAACCTGGTTAATATTTATGTCTTAAAAGGAAAAAAAAAAAAAAAAAAANAAAAAAAAAAAAAAAAAAAACTTTAAAGGACCATACTGGTGATTCTGCATGTTGAGCCCAATACATGAACAATAAAACTGCTGTGCCTTCTATAGTCAAGTGTAGGTTTTAGCAGGTGAAACCCTGAATTTTAAGGTGGGTGTGTCATTTGAAAATTTGATTTTGAAAGATTTGGGGATTTGGCAAAATAACAGGAAAGATAAAATATAGTTTTATGATTTGGAAAATGGCAGTCGTAACATGTATGCAAGTATTCATTGGGCTCAGACATGTAAAACCACAGTTATGGTCCTTTAAATATCTTCCACTCACACAGCATCAGACAGGAAGTGACTTTCTTGGTTGTAATGTGTTTTATACTATTCAGCCAGCAGATGGCGCCAAGTATCAGCTGGCTGCCAGACAGGAAATGACACTGAGCAGTCATTTTCATTTCATTTCCATCAGGGGTTCAGGTTAAAATGGCCGGTGCGTTTTATTGCAAGTTTCGTCACATTTCTGCTCCTTTCACAAAACCGAGAAAAAGTCGCGGTTTCAAGCCAGAGGAGCGGGAAAAGACGAGTGACATCATCCTGTGGTGAAACAGAAAGTAAAGAGAAATAAAATGAATCAGCCAGAGAGGAGAAAGGGAAGGAAAGCCAACGCTCGTTTCTATTTGTAACCCTCAAAAAAAAAAAAAAAANGAAGCGTGAAGCAGAAAGGGCGGCGAGAGGAAAAGCTGCGCGAGCCGCGATTAGTTTCACCTTTTCTCTGACAAAGGGAAGAAATCTGAGAAAGGAGGACAGGAAGGAAAGGCTGACGCCGTCGTCCTCTCCAGCCCTCATTCCCCTTTCCCTCAGCATCCACCACCCAAAAATATCTGCTGCCCACTTCCTCGTCTCCCACATTTGCACTTTCCTGTGGCTGGGAAATGTCACGCAGGCACGGCGTTGGAAAAGTGAGAAAACAGGGGAGCTCAAAGGACCATGCCGGCGGTTTTTGCACGTTTGAGGTGGCGATTATTGTCCTTCTGGAATCTCTCTGTGTGGGTGCTTACTTGTCGTCGTGCTCGTAGATGTTGAGGCCCAGCGCGTCCACGCCGAGCCACAGCTGCGTGCCCTTCTTGTTCTTAATCTCAAAGTAGTTGACGCCGTACATCTCCAGGTCCTGAGCGATTTTGAGGTACTCCATCATGGAGTCCTCTCTGGGGGAGGAGACAAGAGAAAGAAGACAGCAGACGACTTTTGTTTCTGTTCTTGTTTTATCTTAATAAACAGTAAAAAAAAAAAAAAAAAAANAAAAAAAAAAAAAAAAAAAAGTCAGAGTTTTGTGTATGTCTCTGCTATCCTTTAAAGGACCATACTGGTGGTTATTGCATGTTAGAGCCAAATAGATACAGCCTGCATACGTGAGTTCACTGACAACCGTTTTCCAAAGTATAAAACCATATTTTAGTTTTCCTGTTATTTTCCCAAATCCCCCAAACTTTCAAAATCAAATGTTCGACGATACACACACCTTAAAATTCAAGATTTTGCCCGCTGACACAATTGTAGAGGGCATGTTCATTTTAATTTCTCTATAAAAGCCGTCTTCTCCTGGGACTATATTTCCTGGCGGAGACATACATTTTCTTTTGTGCAGCTCCGTGTTGGATCGGTTAAATAAAGTTACTTCAACACAAAATTTAATAGATGTTTTGTTTGCCGTGATGGATGAATTATCTCAATCACGTTTCAAGGTGATTTTAATATGAACTGAAACCAATTGGCAGCCTGGAAGGTAGGAAAAACAATTCTACAATGCACCGCTCCTTGTATGTTTTGAAAAACGGTTGTCAGAAACACGACACAAAAACACTGGTTTGGTCCTTTGGTGCTGCAAATTACATTATCGCTACTGACAGGCCAAAACTCCGAGGTTAACCCTGGATGATAAATATTACAGCCATAAATTTCCTGACACGCATCATTACGTGACAGAACATGTGCTACCGTGCTAACACGCTAACGCTCAGACGTGGATCCGAGAGGAGAAAGTTTTCCAACCTGAGCATTCCTCTGTGTTCTTCATGCCAAGTCTGTATCCTGTCCTCCCACTGCTCCTTGGTCAGCTTGTGCTGTTCCAGGACTCTGCGTGCGCACGCACACACACACACACACACACACACACACAAAAAGTGACCTAACCTGAAAGAATGTTGTTCAGCACTGCGTAGTTTCCTAGAGAGGAAATCAGAACATTCCAGCAGACAGCGAGACGCATTCCACCACCGTGTCCCAAGCACAGTACGGAGCAAATCCACGATTCCGAGTGTGTGTGTGTGTGTTCGCNACCACCGTGTCCCAAGCACAGTACGGAGCAAATCCACGATTCCGAGTGTGTGTGTGTGTGTTCGCTCTGGATAAACAAAACGAAGCGTTCCAAAGGAAGCTAGTATGTCATTTGAAGCGCCTGATTTTTGATGATGCTCCCGTCTGCCACATCGCAGGACCTTTACTAAAATCCTGGACAGCTGCGAGACAAGTCGGGGGGAAACGGCAGAAAAACAAAATAAAGCGTTAAATCTTGAAAAAAAAAAAAAAAAAAAAGCTGTAAATGTGTAAATGGCTTTATGTTTTTTTAGTCTGCTGTTGTTTAATTAAAAAAAAAAAGTGAATACATGAATTTCTTGTACTTACTGGTGAAAGTGCATCCTACAAAGGTTATTACCATATATACTCGAGTACAAGCTGAGTTTTTATTACTAAATTTCACAAAGCAAACCGGGGGTCGGCTTATACAGGAGAAATTCAGATTTGATCCCAGAGAAGGAAATTTCCAGGGGTGGAAATACTACCATTACCACTACCCATGAAAATAGTTTAAATCATACCTTAGAATGAGATATTTCCTGACTAAACATCTTATCCAGCACATTTTGCGGTGGCCAGTAAGCTCTGCTGTGATTGGTCAATTACGGTAATCAGTTGCTGAGATAAATATCATGTTTTCCGGTACATGGATTATTTTCAGAAAATCACAGGAATACTATGACAATACCCAGAAAAACAGGTAATTTGCTAAATAAATAAATTGATGGAACAACATCAGGGCGTATACTCTAGTATTTACGGTAATTCATAATGTATAAGTTATAATATCGGTTTATTATTTGAAACTGGGATTCTTCTCATGAGTTTGTGCTGAAAACTGTCCACGAGCGCTCCATGTCCAATAAAGACTCCAGATAAGAGCGTTTATTCAACGTCAACGATACTTCTCAGTGAACGCATATCTGCAGAAAAGGATTATTGCAGCACGAAAAAGGAAAGCCATGTGAGATGCTGTGTGTGTGTGTGTGTGTACCTCTGAGGCAGCAGCCGGTCGTGCGTGAGGTATCCCGGCTTGTGAACGTCTTTGCTGAAGTCGGCGTACTTGGCCTGCACGGCGTAGGAGGCAAGCAGCACGGCGGTCTCGGGGGGGCAGTAGTTCTCGTCGTTCAGGATGGCCTCCTTCACCTGGAGGAGCAGCAGGAGGAGAGAAGGAGGCGACAGGAAGTAAATCCACTTCAACAACACGCTGGTTTAAAACGAGGTCACCAATGAAGTTCACCATTTACAATGGAGCCTGCTCATGTGATTTTTAACCGACTTATTTGCTCAAATTATTTAACAAGTCGGCGAAAAAAGTTTCAACTTGATGATGCAAAATGGACAGGAAGTGGACTGATCAGGTGTGGCGATATCAGAATAAAAGGCCGAGCCATTTGGATTTGTCGCCTGTGTGTCATAATCTGCTTTAATAAGAAAAACCAGTTTGTGCTTGAGGATCCTCGGATTATATATCAAACATAATAACGTAAAGCTACATATAGCTAGAGAGATGGATTATGGTCGTAACCATGGGAATGAGTGAGGTCTTAAGTCCTGCATCCTTACAGGCTTGATGAGATAACATTAAGCACTTCAGACAAGTGTGTGTGAGGGTCCAAGAAAGTCCAAGCTAACATTTTATTTTTTTTGTGCTTCTCTCTCTCTCTCTCTCTGCTTGATGATGACATCATCAGCGAGCGACCGGTTACCTGCAGGAAGAAGAGTCTCTGGGTGATCTCCTGGATCAGCTCCTCTGAGACGTCCTCGGGGAAGAACTTGGCTCTGAACTTAAACTGCAGCGGGTTCTCCTTCTTCACGTCCTGCTGCGTCACCTGCGCCCCAAAAACACAAAGCCACCCGTCAGCCAATCAGAGAGCAGATCAGGCATTCAGGCCACGGGAAGAAAAAAATGGGTCATGACAAAGCTTGGAACTTTTATATCTTGTATAAATGTGATGATGTGATGAGAACATGTGACCGTTTTGTATTGTGCTAATAGAAAAGAATGCTTTTACTTTAAAGGATCAAACCGGTGATTTTGCATCTTTGAGCCCAGTAAATGCTATCCTCGTCCACGTTACGTTACTGCCATGTTTTTCCAAAACATAAAACTGGATTTAGGTTTTCCTGTTATTTTTCTAAATCCCATAAACTTTCAAAATCAAATATTTAGGTGAAACAGCATTCTGAAAATTCTGCCTAGTAACACTTGTGCATGATTGTAAAGGCACAATTGTTTTAATTTCTTGGTAAAAGCTGCAACCAAGGCTGTCTGGATGGTAGAAAAAACTATTCTAAAATCTGACGCTCCAGTAGCATGTTTAGAAAAAAAGGTGAGTGTGAGTTGTATTTATTGGGCTCAAACATGCAAAATCGACAGTATGGTCTTTTAATCCACATCAATTCTCAGGTTTATTCTGGTGACTGACAGGAAGTCGGCTGTGCTTCGCTGACTTTTTCTTTTTTTTTTTTTCATCTTCACCTTTAACTTGCTGCACCGCCGCAGAACACTTTCCACTTGTTAACAGAAATCCTGTCGTAGATCATGCTGACAGGCCTCACACACGCACGCGGGCGCGCGCACACACGCACTCACTGCAACAGCACTCTAGAGAGGTGTCAGCACTGGAGTGAGTGAGTGAGTGTGAGAGAGTGTGTGTGTGTGTGTGTGAAAAGAGTATGCCAGAAACTGCATACCACAGCGTCACTTTAATGCAAAACCAAGACTAACTTTTTGTGACATGATGAAAGAAACAGAAAGAACTGAGTGAAGGGGGGGGGNAGAGAGAGAGAGAGAGAGAGAGAGAGAGAGAGAGAGAGAAGGGGAGACAGACACAGGGAGAGAGAGGGAGGGAGGGACAGAGAGAGAGAGATTTGAAGAGAAAGAGCCAGAGAGAGACAGAGAGCAAAATAAAGTGAGAGAGAGAGAAAGAGAGACAGAGAAGTACAGCAAGAGAGAGTGAAATAAAGTGAGAGACAGACAGAGAGACAGAGATACGAGAAAGAGACACAGGGGGAGAGAGAGAGAGAGAGAGACACAAGAGAGACAGAGACAGAGAAAGAAAGACAGAGACAGAAAGAGAGAGACAGAGAGACAGAGAGAGAGAGAGAGAGAGAGAGCGCACTGTAACTATGGTTAACCTTCTTGTTGAGTTTGAGCCAGGTGATGTAGCCTTTACTGTCCGTGTACTGCAGACCAAAGAACCAGACCTCCCTCAGACCCACCGTCTTCACCACCTGAACACAACAACACAACATCAGATGCCGTTAGAGATGCAGAGAGAAAACGCTTCTCACTTCTTGAGTGCATCGATCGATTTAAACAGGCTGCTGGTTCCTAAACCAACGCCTTAAACATATCATCGTAAGCCGTCTCTTTCTTCATCGTTTGCTCCGTGTCCTGACCTGGACACAAACACGGTGGAGCCGGGGACGCAAGCCGTCTACCGTGAACGGTCTCGTTTGTTTAGGTCAGAGTGAGAACCCACATCACGAGGAGCGCGGCAGCTTCAGGCTCCAAAAAGCGCTGGGGGAAACGTTAAACGCCGAGGGTCAGACAGCAGCGACGGCACACTGGTACCAAAGAGGAATTCAAGCACTTTATGGCTTTTTCCTGTCCTGGCNCGGGGGGGGGGAACGTGGGCTGTCTTCCACAGTGGGTGTCAGGTGCATAATACAAAAACCTGGGTAGAAGCTGTTAAAAGGACTGGAGTGGCAATAATATATAAATCCTGTAATGGGCATAAAAAGAAATGGTTGATGCTTAACGTGGACACGACAGTGGGCGTGTGGAAAAAGTCACGCAACTGCAGTCAGGGAAGGCCACTCGTGAGAGTCAATCACATAGTCACGCACCACTCGATGTCTGAAACAACACGACGGCGCGTGCGTGGCTTAAATGCACCTTCGCTGAGGATTGTCCAAAGCAAAGAGATGCAGAGGAAGTGTGGAGGAAAGAAAGAAAGAAAGAGAGGTGGACAGGGAAAAAAAACAAAAATAATGGCCTCGACATGTGATTTTAAAAGATTAGGCAAAAAAAAGGAAAGCTAATATGGTTTTATGGTTTAATGTTATGTATTTATTAGGCTTAAACATGCCAAAATCACCAGTATGGTCCTTTAAAATAGTATCAGTGGAGATATTAAAATGTGGGCTTGGAGGCATGTAAAAACAATATTATAGAAATGAATGTTTGTGATGCTGACATAATTAAAGACAGATGGAGAGGAAGAATAAACCCTTCATCTCGCTGAACACTTAAAGGATCATACCACCCATTTTGCATGTTTGAGCCTAATATATTCAGTTCATACATGTTACTGACAATCATTTCCTAAAGGATAAAACTGTATTTCAGCTTTCCTGATATTTTGCAAAATCTCTTAATCTTTCAAAATCAAATATTCAAGTGATACACCCACCTTAAAAATCCATGTTTCTCCTGCTAATAGTTACACAGCCTTATGAAGTCACGGTCCTTTAAATTTTTCCATAAACGCAGGTCTTCTTTTGGGACTATATTCCCCGGTGGAGGCATACATTCACTCCACGCTTTTTATTGAGCTTAAACACTAAAATTACATAACTTTAAAAAAAACCTGAATACACGTCTTGTTGGTGATGATGGATTACCTATCCCAAGAACATTTCAAGTATCAACAAGTTGATTTTAATAGCAGAATAAACTAAACCAATGGAGGTCTGGAAGGTAGGAAAAACATTTTTAATTCACCATTCCAGCAGTATGCTTTGGGAAATGTTTGTCAGTAACGTAACATGTATGAAAATTGAATATATTAGGCTCAAACATGCAAAATGGGTGGTATGGTCCTTTAAGAATGATTTAATAAGACGACTTTGGTATTAATTTGGTTTTAATTTGATCTGATTTAGGTCAAATACTGTGAACAAATAAATCAGATGAGGTAAAATTTCTACCAGAATCTGCATCGCAATTATTCACAAACCTTGACGCAAAGTATCCGACTCTTACCGATTCTCAAATCCTTTACGCCGCGTGTTTACGAGCTTTGAAACTTGGCGCCTTTCAGGAACAACGTGATAATGAACTTCAAGAATTCGTCTGGATGATGGGACATTTTGTAACGATTCAAAAACCTAAATAAAAACAGGAATGGCCGGCTTCGTGCTCACCTGGTCGAAGAGCTGTTTGCCCGTGGTGTTCGGTTGGATCGCAAACTCCAGCTCCGCGTCCATGGTGGTAACACGGACATTGATCTGCAAAACACACGCAATAAAATATTACGATGCGGTTTGTCATAATCCTTATCACTTCCGTGTGCGTTCTGTGTGATCGTAGTGTGAGGGACAGTCCGCCGGGCGAGGAAACACACTTTCATCACAACATTTACGTGTCTGAATAATCCATTTACAATCATAAAATCTGTTACCCTTTCATTATTTTGAAATCGAACCTTGTTAAGAAATCTTCAGATTTAATGTTAGGTTGTTCAGATAACCAGGGAAGAATCAAAGATGGCGTAAGAACAGTTAGCGGTTGGTAATATTTGTGGATTTGATGACGGTTCCTCCTGTTTGTTGTATTCTAGTATTTTGTATTCCGTTAATGTAATTACATTCCTGTACTCATATTTGTGAATTCAGAGACATTTTACAAAGTGTTGTGTTTAATTGAACCGCGGTGAAAATTAAAGACTTCCTGATGCGTCGACTTGTTCCTGGAATAATCATAATGGAACGGATTCGCCATGGCGCCGCAGAGTTCCACCACGAGTTTCCTCCATCAAAGTCGGGTTTGGTAAAGATCTCTCTCTTTTATTCTTCTCTCTCAGCATGGCCCCTCCTCTTCTGGCGGCCCGCTACCCAGAATCCTTGGTGGGCGGGGCAGAGCACTGAGGTCCGCCATTGGCTGCGGCTGTTGGCGGTGCGGGCGGAAGGCCTCGTGGCGGCTGATGGAACAGAAGAGAGCGCGGCCGACCTCTGAGCCATCCGACAACCTTCCTGCCACACCTACACACACACACACACACACACACACTGCTGCCTAAGCGGCGGTTTAGCAAGAGTGTGGAGGGTGGGGTGGGGGGATGGGGGCGAGCGAGTAAGAGGAAGTGAGAGAGAGAAAGAGAGAGAGAANAAAAAAAAAAAAAAAAACTCAGGCAGTGGAGCTTCCTGTTCCTCTCAGGAATTACCCAGCAAACCTCAGGAACGCTGACTCTGCGTTTCTCTCTCTCTCTCTCCCTCTCCCTCCTCTCCCCTCCTTCTCTCAGCAACTCTGCAATGAATAATCCATGAAACCTGCGTCTCCCGCTCCACGCCGTGAAACTCCGGCGGGACACATGGCTGGGGAGCGAGAGTGAGAGAGAGTGAGAGGGAGTGTCTTGGTGTGACGCTGAGCTGTGTTCTTCATCTAACCTGCTCACAAACCACGTCATATTTTGGTTGGAAAATGAAGAACACTAAGTCTTACATGACTAAATGATTATATTTTTACTGTCAGACGGGTGAGTTTCGCTTGAATCGTTTCTCGTGTTGAAACAAGGACTCGACATGGAGAATCGCTTTATTTTTAGTCTGCATCAAGACCTTTTTTTTTGGAAGGCAGTGCTGATGACTCTGTTAGTAAATTTATTTAGCAAAAAAAAAAAAAAAAANAAAAAAAAAAAAAAAAAAGATGGAGTTTGAAGTCATAAGTAGAATTAGACAAGAATTCACATCAACATCCAATAGCACGAGCTGTGAATGGCAGCAGGATAGCATGACATTGATGAACACGAGCTAATGCTAATGCCGCCGTCAGCTCGCTCAGCTAACCAGGGACACTTTTTACTTCATGCGTCCACACCAAAGCGAAACGAGACAAAAAAAAAGGCAAATTATGAATCAAATAATCTGGTAGAGCTTTGCACTACCAGATAAAACGGTTCTTTAAAGGGCCATACTGGCGAAAAATGGCTGGTAACGTGCAGGTCATGTTTATTGGGCTCAGACATGCAAAACCACTGGTATGCTCCTTTAGGGTCATTTCCTTTGGAAACAAGGATTTGGATCGGTGTGACACTGGATTCTGCACACACTCCACACACACACTGACGCAAAACCTCAAAATTACACGACACAAGTATTAGATAAAATACCGTTTTAGTCTCTTGCACGTTGGGCTCACTTGTCGCTGACGTGATTGTGCACTCCGTCTCTGAACTCTCACTCACTCTTGAGATCTACGGTTTACTCTTTACGTGTCCTGAGCTGATACGTCCGACTGACATGCCGGCAACAAACGATCCCGGTGGGGTAAAAACATTAACAGCCGTGGAAACACATTTGCACTTTTTCGACGAGCAAACGATGGAGCAGCAAAACGGTCGATGCTGAAGACTTCAGACTGTCGGGCTGAAGCGTATTTGCCACACGTGTCTGAAGGAGGAGTCACACGGCGAGCGGAGGTTTTCACGTGACCCGCGACCTTGAACGTCCCTTCCTGTGTGTGTCCGCCTGCCATCAGCAATCAGCCGCGACACCGCCGACCTCTCGGCCAGAACGCACCGGCGGCGAGAGGGAGGATCCTGTCCAGGCCAGACGGTCAGTTAATCCTTCCTCCCCTGGAGAACGAGACGGGGGAGGAGGAGGAGGATATGCCGAAGCAGCGACACTGCTAATCACACTCGGACAACTGACGAGTCTCAAAGAAATGACCTTTCAAACCTGTCCTTGCACGACTTGTCTGCCTGGTCACGTGGTAAAGATAAAAAGAAAAAAAGGCTAAAATGAAACTTTTTAAAGGGTCGTTAGCGTCAGATGATCAGCTGGCAGGATATTCCCAAAAAGAGGAAGCTTTTGGCTGGTTTCCAGGTTTCTGTGGAATGCATCACTGCAAGTAAAAACCTGTACACACACACACACACACACAAACACATGCGCACACTGCGACTCCAGGTGTGCTCACCTGATGGAGTCATTCACAGATTGGGATTCATGGTGGAGAGAGAGAGCTGACTTAAAGGACCATACCGTAGTTTTCATGTTTAAGCGCAATAAATACAACCCACATACATGTTACATTACTGACATCAACTAACACTAATGGCTGCATGGAAGGTAGGAAAAACAATTCTAAAATGTACCACTCCAGCAGTATGTTTTAGGAAACGGCTGGCAGGGTTTTAGTCATAGGGGCTCAAACATGCAAAATCACCAGTCTGGTCCTTTAAACACAGTGTACGTTCACTTTAACTTGGCTGTGTCAGCCGAGCGATGTCGTATGCCAGCACGAGCGCTGGTAAATTACAGGTTTAACCACGACAAAGGAGGAGATAGCGTGTCTTTAATGGTCCTCCTCCCTGACAAATTATAGCCTCACACGCTAAGAACACGCAGAACACAAAGGACACGTGAAATGTCTTTGTTTTAGTTACAAACTGCCTGTTTTTATTTTGTTTCCACTATGTCGCTTCCTCTTATTACGCTTTTATTCCAGACTGAAACGTTCTTTTTTTTTACTCCTTCAACCTCGATGTCAAGCTGAGGTTCTTATTCCCTAAAATGAGGTTTAGGAGAATTTGAAGTCGGCTTTGGTTCCACGGGCAGAACGGCAGATTTGGAATGAAAGAAGCGGCCATTTTGTTTTTGAAACTTTTCTCATCTAGATTTGATTGCCACGCTGTTTGCGGACTCGCTAACGGAACGTAGAAACATTTTGTTGGCTACAAACAGCCAGAGGTGTTCCAGTCCCTGGAGTCGGAGCTGTACGAGCTTGCAAAATCACCGGTATGGTCCTTTAACAGACGTTCAAGCGAGATTCTGCTGCGCAAGTAACTCCACTCTGCAGGACGGGCCCCCTCGTTAAACGTGCAGCTGTTTCATAGCTGTAAGCTGTTCAGACTGGCTTTGCTGAGAGAGGCCTTGGGAGACACACACACACACACACACACACACTCCAATCAGTCAAGCTGCTAATCTGGCTTGCCAGGCTCTGAGCAGCTGTCTGTCCATCTGATTAACCCCCCCGCAGAGTGACGCCTCTGAGTGGGGTGACACCTACAAACACAAACATTCATTCTCTGGGGGAGGGGGGGTGTAGGAAGCATCCCCTTTCCACACAAAAGAAGGAGGAAAAAATCCACTTAGGGTTTGACAAGTGTGCATTGATTTTACACTCATGGGAGAGTTTAAGAAAGAGGAAGACGACTCCAAATGAGGTCAGAGGTCAAATGCAGCCGGCGAACGGAGATTTAAGGCTGCCTGGGACCGATATTCCAACTCCTCCCGTCCCATCACCCTCAAGCTTCCCCCTCCTCTTCAAATTCCTCAACGTGCAACCACCCACCTTCCTCTTCTCTCAATCATCCACCATTCTCATCTCCATCTTCCTTCCTTCCTTCCTTCCTTTTCCTTGCACTTCCAGTCTTCAGCTTCGCCCTGCCTCCGAACCTCCGCGCGGACAGGATGTTGACACAGGCTGTCCCCGGATTTACACAGCGGGGGCCCCTTCTGCTGCAAACAGGCGCGGGCCTTCATCCTGTGGGGTGCGTCGCCTCGTAATTCCCCCGGTGCAATAAAAGCCCTGCAGCATTTGCGGTTGTTTTTTTAGGTACATCCAAACCACCGAACATGCTAACTGCTACTAACAGCTACTTGGTGATCGATAAAGCATCGTTAAGAATTCAATTGATGGAGTGTGTTAACTGTCACGTTAACCGCTAACGGCTTTTCAGGAGGCGTTTCTGCAGCAGTGGAAACAAACCATGGCACCTTTGGGCGCCATTAAAACCCAACTCATAAACCTGTAAAGGGACATTCTGCTACGTCCGGATACAAATCCTGCAGGCTGGCATGGAGAGAATGTAGAAGCTTCTGGGATAAAAAAAAAAATGGGGTGACAGAGATAACACGCCATCAAGGACCATGTGATCATGTGACCCGACTGTGTTGATCGACTCCTATTCTTTAATAAAAAACATGAATATGAGCTGCACTGTCAGAAGTTTCTTTGCGTGAGGCGTTTTTATCATGCTACAGATTATTAAAGATTCATCTGCTTTCAACGATAAATAAGTGTGAACGTATATCATTATAAAGTTAAACTTTGTTGCTCGTAAAAATGAAAAAGGAAGTTAAAAAAAAGTGGGTTTTTATGTAATCGTGATTTATTCTACATTATAATCACAATCTTTTTACACAGAACTGCAACACGTTGAAATGTCTTTTGGTGTAAAGTCACTTTCAAAACTACTTTCTCTCATCTCATCTACGGTGCTTTTTCTGCCTCGATCCACTGAGGCCCGTTCCAAAACGTGCGCGATTTCCACGGAGCAGAAATGTTGATGCGTTGCGACAGAGTCTCCGCGTGACGAGCTGCACTGTCTGCTAATGTCAGCGTCCCGCGCCGCCTTAGGAGCTGTTTTTGGGATCACGTTGACTCGCGGGGGAGAAGAGGATGACATCAGTGCCTGGCCGTGCCTCTGCTCTTTCCCTGAGTGCGCGCACACACACACACACACACACACACACACACACACACACACACTCTCTCTCCTCTCTAAAGAGCGAGAAAGATAAGACATGTCCTTTTCATAAGACGAGGGCCAAAGCCTGCAGGTTTCCAGGAAGGACTGGACGAGTCTTAAGCCTTAATTTGAATTCGTTCCCACAAGGAAAACTCAGGAAAAAAAAAGAGCAAGACTGGCTTCAAAACTCAAGAGCTGAAACATGAGAAGCCTTTTCTGTCCCTCTAAGCAAACAAATTGCTTACAGTTTGCTTCGAGGGACGGAAAATGTCTGAAACACACTGATCTGTGACTGCTTTTATGTTGCTTGTTTGTGATGAGAGGCAGGATTGCAACAGCTGGACTCTCAAGCTGCATCAAATCCGTTTTGTTTTGGCACTTCAGCGTTCCCTCTCCACCCCTTTTCGCCAACAATGGCTGCAATGGTCCACTACTCTGGCTGTTGTTGTTCGCTGGAAAGGGGACGGCGAGGAGTCGGGGGGNGGGGGGGTTCAAAACTGCAACTTCCCACGGTTCAAGCGTGTCATGAAAGCAGCTTTCAATGAGTCAGAAAAGGACGGAACACGGAGCAGGAGCCAACACGCAACTTTTACCTTTCACATTCACGTCCCACTTCCTGCTGCACAACAACGTCGCTCCCTTTTAATACCTTTCAGCATGACAGATTTGCACTTTTACAGTCTTGCGGTAACACTGATAACGTTAAGTTTCACACTGATGACATCATACAAATTTTTTTTTTGAAATTTATTTTCCCAAAGATCTGCAATGTGGATCTAATAACATGGAACGGGAATCTTGCTGGAGTTTCCTCTTCCTACTAGGAATGACAAAACTGTTTGCACGACTCCACGCTGGTTCACCAACAGTGATTTCGCTTCCTTTCAGCCTCTTACCGGTTTCGGCATCTTCCGTTTCTTCTCCTCCTTACGCCCGACAGCTGAGAGGAGAAATCCGTCAAGAGGATGGCGACGACACCCGTGTCACGGGACCTGAAAGACAAAAGAGACATTTTATTCCTTCAGGTTCAGGTACTTCAAAAGTCAATGCAAACAGGTACGTAATATGTCTTTTTATGCAGTATTTTTCCATCTTTGTTAATAATTTTAACCAATGAGAAAGTCAGAAGCCTTATATTTAGGGAAGGGATCAATGCGGCAAAGCAGAAGATAAACATCGCTTTAACAGAGAGAAAGTAAGAATCTTCATAGAGAACTGAAAAGTAATTCTGCATTCAACTTCAAACTTCCTACTTTTCTGGAGTGTGCATGTGCAGGAGTGTGTTTGCAGAAACTAAATCTACCGTGTGGGAGGAAGCTGAACATCAAAGACAGAGGATCTGTCTTGAACACAAATGACACGTTTAATCTATTTCACCATTATTTCACAATGTAAAGCTAAAAGCTGCACGTCCCTGAGTCACTCCAGGCTCGTCCAACTGGAAGAATCACAACGCTGAATGAAATCAGAATCGCCTTGGCGGTCAAATTGATTTACTGCCTTTGGACTTGTGTTTATTTTCTGCAGCAAACGCGATACGGTGATACGTGCTGAGCCTTGAACAGAAGCCTGAAATAACAGTTTGGTAATGACCTGCGTTGAACTGTAACACGATCCTGAACAGATCCAGGGAAGCTGAGAGATGCTGTGTGAGACCATGCCTCATCAGGCAGATTCTGATGCTCCAGTTGAGGGTCTGACTGGAGGACAATACCCGTATTCTCTGCTGATTCTGTCTTGCTGAAGGGCACTTCCGCAGAGAGGATGCTTCCTGTCATGAGGCGTCACCCTGCCTCATATTTGTCATTATCATTGTTTACTTGTTAAAAAAAAATAAACTGGACACTACCAGACTTTTTTACATGACTTGTCAAACTGGAACTGGTACAATCCTGTAAATGTGTGTCACCTGTAATATTATACTTAGATTTAATACCAAAGCCCAACAATCTTATTGTCTAGATAGACAATAAATCAAAGTTTAAGTAACAGGACATAATGTCTCCAGGATCCAAGAGCTTGAAGAAGAACAATGATTATCAGCACCACACACACAGAGTGACTACAATCTTAACAATTTTAACTGGAATTGTGATAAAATAATAATAATAATGGAATCTATAATGTTATTGGATTGTAACGGTGACACGCCCACCTGTAGACCTCCAGCAATTAGCCTATTTACCCGCAGATAGTTGGCTTTCGTTGAAATATAATTTAATAAAATGCTAAACAACTTAACACAAAAGCTTGGCGAAGCTAAAATTAAGCTAACTGAGCCCGAATTCTATTCTGACATGTGGCTTTCTGGAAGTTTTAAACGGTACTCAACTGATTTCAACAGATTTTTTTGTCAATAAAAATTGTGGCCGGTGAAAAGCTGACATTTCCGAGCTAGTGGGTGTAGTCTAAATAACGGGGGAAAACCGTTAGCAGGACACGCACGTGAAGTTTTGAAACCTTCAAAATGTTAATTTATTAGCTAATTTTGCTCACATTGTGGAAAAATGACTTATGAGAAGATAGGGAAGGTAAATATGGTTTTAAAGACAGGTTAATAGACGCAACTTGGTGAGAGTTAGCATTCTGAACGTGTCTTATAAAACACGAGGATATCCGCTATTGCATCAAACTTAAAAGAGGAGCTCATCTTTTTTAGGGAGAAGCAACTCACCGAGGTACGAAGTCGGTCTTCAAATAGTTCGGAAAAGCCCGGTACCTCCAAATATAACTAAATATCCGAGTGTATATATCTCTGTGTTATTTCCAGTTTCTTATCTCTTCGTGCTTCTAACGAAAGAAATTCCCCCCGACATAGAAAAACCGTTGAAGTCGTTATAAACGTAAGGCGATTTGGGGAGTCTGTGTCGAGTCAGCCGGAATAAAATACAACAGCTTCCGGTCTCAGTTTTAAAACATAAAAGTCTTTTTTGCAGCGCGTGAAATGACATGAGAAAGATTACTTCCGGCATCAATGTGGCCACAAAAAGCAGTGTTACGAAAGAAAATGTGTCCGAAATAATTTCATGCTGTAGCGCGACGTCTATGGACTACCCGTTGTGCCAAAATTAAAAATTAATAAATAAAAGAATAAATAAATAAATGTGGAAATATAAAGAGGAATGTCTAAAAGAATAAATACATAAATGTGGAAATATAGAGAGGAATATATAAAAGAATAACTAAATAAGTGTGGAAATATAAAGAGGGATAAAAGAATAAATAAATTAATGTGGAAATATAAAGAGGAATAAATAAAGGAATAAATAAATAAATGGGGAAATCTAAAGAGTAATGCATAAAAGAATAAATAAAATAAGTGTGGAAAAATAAATGTAAAGACAAATTTAAAAAATTAGAAAATAATAAAAAAATAATAATTCTAAGCATTTTTATTTTCACATTTATTTGTTCATTTATTTCTTATATATTTATTTATCCATTGCATATTATTAATATTATTCAATACAGAAATAAATGAAATAAATATGAAAATAAATAAAAATGCTCATAATTATGTGTTTGTATTACACATTTGTCAATAAATATGTAAAACTCTGGTAAACTGTGAAATATTAACCTGACTGAAATATGAATGTGAGAGGAAAAGGTATGCTTGGTTTGTGATGGGGTTTTTTTTCCAGCAAATTGCAGATGTAAACCCATTAAAGTAGAAAATATGATAAATTGAAGGTGATCATGTGGCTCCAGGATAACATGAACACAACAAAAGATCCACTTGATCCCTTAGAGAACATAGAAAAAAGGTGTAACATTAAATTCTCAAACTGTTTTTTTCTTTATTTTTCAAAAACACTTTCATGGGAATAATAGTACTTTCCAACTTTTATATAATTATCTGAGTTCACTAGTTCCATTGAGATTTTTAATGATCATAATGCCGTATGAATGTTCTCAGTAGTAACTTTTCTCAGATGATCAAATATTACTGAGTCATGTTTCGAATCTATTGTAGTCTAAAAACAATGATTTTGATTGTGTGATTGATTCAAAAACTCTAAAATGTCACAAATAATGACAAATCAGAGTTAGCAGAGCCTCAGAATGATGTTTTAAATTGCTGAATCAGTCATTTTAACAACAGATTTTTTAAAACCAAATATAACTGGAAGTTTTGGTCATTAATACCTCAATATGTCTTAAAACTAAATAATTCTCTTCATAAATAAAACCAGACAGCTTCACATTTTTTTTTTTTTTTAANTTTTTTTTTTTTTTTAATTTATATTGAATGTTTCTGGGAGTGTGTGTGTGTGTGTGTGGAGGGAGCACATGGATGGCTTGGATCAGCACAGGCTTGGAGGTGGGGGTCCTGACCTCATCCAGTTGTTGATGAAGTGGTTAAACTGTCTTTCATGACTTGGACGTCTTTCTTCCTCAGCTTGAGCTCCGCTGCAGATCTGCAGATCATCATCTTCGTCTTCCTGAGACTCCCCTTGATGCTGTCCTGTCCTTGTCCAGTTGCTGCTGAACTTGCTGCTGTAACTGTCTTCCAGGACGCGGAGCTTCTTCTGCAGCTGAGCTCAAGCTGGACATGGAACCCCAAGGTGTGTTGGTGTGTGAGGAGAGAGGAGGAGAGAGGGAGGGAGGAGGTTCAGATGGTGGTGTCCTGCTCCTGTCCTGGAAGAACTTCTTCCATCCTGCCTTCTTTTTCTTCTTCTGAGCCTCTAGACACTCCAGGTCTTTCCTGCAGCTCAGCAGCAAGAGCCACGTTCTGCTCTTCCTGCAGCTTCAGGTCTTCTGAGGACCTGGTTTTTCAGGGCTTCCTCATTGACCTGAGCCATCAGGATCTCCACCTTCTCTTTATGTGCAGCACTGAGATGTATGGCCTTGTCTTGACTGGCCTGCAAGAGCATCTGGAGAGTGTCCATGTTTCTCTGGTGGACTTGAAGACTCTTGTTGGCTTTGGATTTGACCTCCTCCAGGTCTTTCCTGAGAGCCGTGTTGCTCTCATTCAGCTCCTCCAGCCTCCTGCCCTGGTTGCTGTTAAATCTCCTGGGTGTTCAGTGCATTTTGGTTCCAGAACGAAAGAAAACGCGATTGCTCATACAGGAAAACAACAAGCAAATAAAGTTTGACCTGTGCTGTGTTTGATAAGCAAACTTTCCACCAACATATGATATGATGATATATATGACATCAGTTTATAAATGTCTATGATATCACAATGTTTTTTTTAATTAGGAAAAAAAATCAAGACTTACAAAACCCCCATCCCCCAAAACACAATGACTTGTCTTCTATATTGCTCCATTAAAACAATGTTTAATCAATATTTGAATTGAATCTGAAGTTTCTCTTTACTGTGGTTTTGGATGTTTCATCTATACAGTATTAAAATTGAAAAAAACAAATGGATGACTTGTAGAAAATGAAGTTCTGAAACAAATCATTTAGTCATTTATAATCATTTATATTAGTTTAATTAATTTAATTGAACTGCACACGGTAAACAATCTAATTATTGTTCAGATATTTAGAAATACTTGATCTGATCACCTCATACATCAGTAAAAACACTATACCGCCCTCTGGTGGTTGATGCCTAAACTGCAGCCACAAATATCCACATCAATCATATTCTTGTTTCCACTTCTGGCTTTTATTTGAAGCAAATGTACAGTCATTTGCCATTAATAGCTACATAAATGTTGGCAAAAAAACCACAAGTGTATCTAGATTTAACTTTGTTAAAAACTTTTTTTTTTTTTAACAAAAAGACCCAAAACTGTACATAAGTTAACATGTATATATACGTGTACAGAAGTGTACATCAGTTCATTTATACTGTCGGTTATGAGTAATATAACACAAAACAAAACAAAAAAAAAAAAAAAAAANAAAAAAAAAAAAAAAAAATGCATCATAAAAGAGAGACTAAGGCTGTCAGTTAAGGTGGACTTGAAAGATCTGGACTTTGAGTTGTGGTGAGACCTTAAATCCACCATTAATGGCATTGAGGGTTTCTATAGCAACGTGTGGGTCATTAGGTCAAGCAAAAATGCTTCTAGTTTGTCTTTAAAGCTGAAGAAATGCACATGTCCAACGTGGATTTGTCCTGCAGTCCTCGACGTAAATCAAACATACGTAAAATACTGTCTCACAATGCAGGAAGAAAAAAAAAAAAAAGTAACAAAGCATCACATGATCTCTAACATACATACATACACACAGTTTCATTTGCTGCTTTACTGTGATTTCTCTCTCTCTTATGGACTTTGATACTCTGGGATTAATTCAGATATGATGAAAAGATAAAAAGTGTCATTAATTATTTAATTTTCTGGCCAAAACTCCCCAAATTTCCCAACATGGCTGGTTCATCTAGCAGACAGGTCAGTCCAGACATCAACGCAAGACTTAAATAACATCAAATACATTTGACCCCATCACTAAGGATTTACGGACTGTAGTGGTTCTCAAACTGCAGTAGATGTACCACCAGTGGTTCACCAGTTGCTGCAGTGAAATTGTCGATTGTCGATTGAAATTGTCATCTTGTGGCAAATTGTTCATAAAGAAAATGCTAGTAGTCCAAATCGTTTGATACCATCTGGAATCGCAGATCACATGTCTGAGTGCAGATATGAGCATAAATCAATAATTATGATTTTAAATAAAGGGACTCGATGACATATGCATTTAGAATTGTGAATATTCAAGAGATAATTGTGTTAATTATGCTTGTTGCTATAGGAACATCTTCCAACTCTAAATGTCATGAAATCATCAAAATTAATGGTCTTAATGATTCAAAAATTGCATAAATCCATACATTTTTTCTTATTGATTTTTGGGGGGAAAACAACACATGGTAGAAGAAGAAAATAAAGATTCCTAAAAATTAATGGGAAAACACGGAATAAAAAAAGGAAACAGCCTGAAACAG
The DNA here is from genome assembly GCA_014773175.1 of Lucifuga dentata. Classification (NCBI taxonomy): domain Eukaryota; kingdom Metazoa; phylum Chordata; class Actinopteri; order Ophidiiformes; family Bythitidae; genus Lucifuga; species Lucifuga dentata. The sequence continues at coordinate 51,214 of VXCM01002937.1, read as the reverse complement.
TGAAAATAAAAATTCAGGCTAAAATTAAAGACATAAAAAAACTCTAAACAGATTCAGCAGTAAACAGACAGTAAACATAAATCAAGTCGTGATCGATTTGTTCATGGATTTGGTCGTAAATGTGATATTCCAGTGCTTATTTCTGCGTAAAAACAGATTATTCCCAAAAACACATTCATTTGCTCCTCATATTCATACATCCATGCATCCATCTTCTAGCGCCTTCTCTGTCCACGGATCAAACACACAAGGCACCTAAAGGCAGCAGCTAACGTTCCAGCAGCGTCCACGCTTTGGTTGATAGAACTACGAAGTCTACTCTCCTGACGGATGGAGAGACGGATGGAGGATGAGAGGATGATGATGATCAGAGAAGAAAGGAGGAAGGTCCGCGTCGCCTCAGCGGAACGAGAGAAAGAGAGAAAAGGCTAGAAAGGAAAAAAGGAATCAGACTTTTTTTTTTTTAACTTTCCTCACAGTTAAAAGGCTTCTAAGGGGGAATTCCTTGATCTGATCGGTGTTTCCAATAATCGATCAATAATCGATCTTTGTTCTTTTAAGACATCAAGTAGTAACGTGTGTCATGTGTTGTAATTATCTCATTTTTCAGGCTTTTAAAGTGCTTCAGAAAAGATATTTTGTTTCCCAACTTTTCAATGTCATTCCAGACTTATTTCCAGGAATTCTTCCCCAAATTTCACTGTCAGCAGCTTTTGATTTGTTGGGTTGTTCATTGGCTATTTCCCAATTATTTCCTGTCTTCTTAGTTAAGACTTAATCGGGATTATTCCTGGATATCCGGATTTATTTCCATTTTTTTCACCATTCAACATTATTTCATGATTATTTTCAACAATTTTCATGTATAAATCTGGATTTTTAAAAAAATCTTTTTATGGCTGAGAAATTCCCCAGACTTTTAAAAATCATTCCCGACTTTCCACAGTTATTCCAGAGTTTTTGTGGTAATTCCCGCCCTGTCTAGGTTTAAATTAAAGTTACTTTTCAGTGTTATTCCTGATGTACAAACTTTTCTGGCTTATTCCCAAATATTCCTGTCTTCTTAGGGTTATTCCTGAATATTCAGATTCATTTCCAATTTTTAATAATATAATGTTGCTCCAGGATTATTCCTAAAATCTCACGAGGAATATGTGCTAACTGAGCTAAAATGAAATAAATCTGTCTGGATAAAGTCCTACGTGGGTTTGCTGAGAACAGATTTAACACCTAGAATTTAGGGAACATGTTTTTTTTTTACATGTCTGTGTACATTTGGAGCAGGATCGGGAATCTCTAGAGGGAATCAAACATGTTACAAGACGATTTTAAGGCAAGACAAGCAACGAGACGCTACGCTAAATGCAGATTAGCCTCTCGGGATGAAAGACTAAAATTAAAGTGCTTAAAGGACAAAAAGACACGATCAGACTACATTCTACTCTGAGACACGAGCTACTCTACATCCAGAGGCTTCCGTGTGGGAAAACAGAGATGAAGATGCTCCTTTTTGCTTGGGAAAATGAATTTGTGATGTCATATTTATGTAAAGAGCGAAAAGGGCCCAGACAAGCTTTTTTTCCCCACACGTAAGGCCTCGTCGCTCCGACATCCCTCCTTACAGTGCCACGAGTCCTATGGAGCGTTTCGGAATAACGTGTTTGCACATAGGCAGCAGCAGTGAGTCCTAAAAAAAAAAAAAAAAAAAANAAAAAAAAAAAAAAAAAAAGGCAGGAGAGAGAAAAAGAGAGAAAAGAAAGAGAAGATTTGATCGTCATCATCATCATGATCCAGCAGTGATTATCTCCTCATCATTTCTATAGAAAAGCTAATAAAACTACATTCAGCTGCCTACAGACAGGCAGACACAAAGGGCCAGTGCACAAATAATCAATACGACACAACAGGACTGAGAGGTCAAAGGTCGCCAGCCTGACATCAATACACACAGCCATTCGTACACTGTGGCAGTCCTTCCAGAGGCATCCCATCATGCTTTGCGCCTGTGGTAAAGGTCACTTTCAAACGGGAATCCATCCCGGATGGATTGGAGGAACAAAGTCCAGCTCAGTAACGTGAAGTTTCCGTCCTGACGGGGGGACGGACTTTACCGTAACACTTCTTCCTGTGAGGTAAAAGACGTAAAGACGCCAAACTATGAATCCAGCCCAAAGCGGCACCGTGCACATTCTACATGCTGACAACTCGAAAAGGGCAGTGAAGTGTCGACTCCGTGATTCTGATACCGGATAAAACCGGAATCTTCATCATTTCAGCTGATAAAATGGATTCTTTTTACATAGTGCAGCTTTAAAGGACCATTCTGGTAATCGTGGATGTTGGAGCCCAATATATACGCGCTGTTATGTTACTGAAAACCAAACATAAAACCGTATTTCAGTTTTCCTGTTATTTTTTCAAATCCCTAATATTTCAAAACGATCGTAGAAGCAAAAGCCGTCTTCTCCTGGGACTATATTTCCTGGCAGAGACATACATCTTCTGTGCAGCTCCATGTTGGATCAGTTAAATAAAGTTATATAAGTGTTCGCTGGGATGGATTATGTATCTCAAACACATTTCAGGTCTCTAAAAGTTCATTTTAACAGCTGGAATGAACCGAAACCAACGGCAGTCTGGAAGGTAGGAAAAACAATTCTAAAATGTACCACTAATGTAGCATATTGTGGGAAATGGCTGTCAGTAACATAACGTGTGAATCGTACATATTGGGCTCAAACGTGCATGATCGCTGGTACGATGCTTTGCGACCGACTCAAACTGGAACGTCGTCTCCAAGCTCCACATCAGGACGCTGATTCCATATTTTATTTGATATCATCAAATAAAACAGGAAAGAGACTAGAAGGAAATAAGCTAGACTGAGGTTTCTGGCCCCGCCCCGCCGTAGACGTCGCCCTGCCTCAGGCTTTGGGAGGCGTCTGGGAATTGTAGGAGGGGGGNGCCCCGCCGTAGACGTCGCCCTGCCTCAGGCTTTGGGAGGCGTCTGGGAATTGTAGGAGGGGGGTGAAGGTGCAGTAGTCCGGCGTGCTGCACCAGCGCGTGTACATGATGTTTTTGGTGATGGGTTCAGACCTTTGAGGGTTCCTTTGGGTCGCTGCGCCTTGCCAGTGGCTGCCACCTGTGGGCGGGGCCTGGCGAAATGCCAGCGAGGTGAACTTGGAGTGCTGGGCTCTGTAGTGTCGATTGGCATTCTGTTAAGAGTGTAAAGAGGGAGGAAGGGGAGAAATATGGGGCATACGGAGTGTTGGGAGGTAAAAAGAGAAAATAAATATTAGTTTGGTGCAGCAGGTTTGTGGAAAGGTGGAGAAACGTGCAGGAGACGCCGTCATCTCAGCTGGCCATGTATAATCATGTGTAGAAAAGCTGATTCATGTTTTTACATGTTGTCATCGTCATTGTATGGAATATTCCCCTGGATTTATTCCCGTCCTTTCAGGATTATTCCTCACTGTTATTACTGATGTTTCTAGATTACTCTCAATTTGTTGGATAAACGTTTCTGGTTTATCCCCAATTATTCCTATCTTCTTATTCAATATTCATCTGGATATTCCTTAATATCCAGGTTTATTCCCAATTTTTCAGCTTTTCATGTTGTTCCAGGATTATTCCCAACATTACTACAGTGTGTCGTAGTTTGAGTCCTGTTGGCCGGATGTGATGATTTCTTGCCCACTCTGTTCAGACAAAAGCAGCATGAAACCAAGCAGAACAGATGAATAAATAAACAAACAAAAACACACCATAACACACCATTAAACCAAACCGTGCAAATGGAAATATGACCGTTAAACATGCATGATGAATGTTTAATCCCACTGTGGCTTCTCCCCTCTCTCATGTGATACCTAAACGTGCCACTAGAGGGCAGCAGCACTCCATTCAAACAGGAAATCAGGCACCAGAAACACACACATTCTGCTTTTGTAGGACCTGCAGAGTTGGATCATTCAACTTTTAGGATCTTTACAAGCACACAAACAAACACACACACACACACACACTCAAAAACAACCCATGTGTGTTAGAATTCCCCCAAAGTTGCACCGCACCACAGCAAAGTACATCCATCAACTGTATAAGATGTTAATGCCACCCTGTATAACCCAATCCAACCATGACACACACACACACACACACACACACACACACACACACACACACACACACAGTCAGGGTGTGTGTTTTACCGTTTTGAATCTGTCTAGGCTTCTGTGACAGCCACTCCATCTAGTAAAGAGTCAGAGCTGTGGAAGGCCACGGCCCTCTCAAATACTCTTTTATCCCTTACACGCTGTGAACACACACACACACACACACACACACACACACACGGGAAACAAGCACAACAGACTAAATACACATTCTATTTCATATGTAATTTGCATCTTCAGCTAAACAGCAAATTCATGTTTCCTCCGTGATTATGAGCCATGATAAGGTTCATCTATTAAAAGAATAATTGCCGCTGAACTTCTCACAATACGTTAATTTCATTATGCTGGGAGAATTTCAGTGTGACACGTCGAGTTTTAGAGGCTTTCCTGCATCGAAACAGCTTTTATTTAAGAGGTTATAAATCATAAAGTGTCTGTGGGAGATGAATAATATCTCAGGGTTGTTTTTGTTCCAGATTTATACCAGAGACTTGGACTCGAGGCTGTTTAAATCCAGATGAAGATGCGCTGGCATGCAATCAGAGTGGTCGCTTCATGCAAAAACTATGGATGGGAGGATGGAGACGAGGAACAGAGGGAAAGAAAGAGGGATTGTACAGCAGAGGAGGGAAGGCAGAGGGTCACCTCCAGGTGGGCGGGGTTAGAAACTCATTCTGCTGGAGGTCNGAGGGAAGGCAGAGGGTCACCTCCAGGTGGGCGGGGTTAGAAACTCATTCTGCTGGAGGTCTGAGACAGCATGAAGATGGTGGAGGGCTCGGAGGCAAGGCACCGACGCTTAGTCTGCCATGGAGAAACGAGGGAATAAAGGGAAAGAGGAAGAGGAGGAAGAGAGAGAAAACAAGGACTGAAGATCTCTCAAAGGGAAAGAGTCAGCCAGAAATGCTAATCAATATTAGCTTAGCCACTGTTGATTATTATTTGACCTCTACACAACCACAGATACAAGCAGGTTCATGAGGAAGAGGAGCAGTCAGGACAGAGAGGAAGAAACGCCGCCCAGGTCATTCAGACGCAAAGCTCACCGCAAAAAAAGTCAGACCGCAAACACATCCAACGGCTACGTCGCGTTTATGTAAAAATCTCCTTCTTTTATCTAATTTTTCAATAAGTTTCCATCTAATAAAGGCTGATCCAGCTGTCATTTATTGTTAGCGTTCAGTATTTTGTGGTTCTGCCAAACTGTTCGATGGTTAGTTAAAATTAGTAAAATTCAAAAGATGGAAGACGAAATGGTGAAAGACAGGCTGGTTATATCACTCCGTGCCAGCAGGGGGCGCAGAATGGTTCATAATTCATGTTTTTAAAGCTGTGAAAAGCTAACGCCATTAGCAACTCCTCTCCGTGTCGACTGTAGCATAAAAAAGAAGACAGAAAAATTTCAAAATGTCCAGAACAGCTAAATTTCCAAAGCTTATTTATAGTTTATGAATATTTGGAGAGTTAATCGTTGAAAAATAAAAGCTTTTCAGTCCAAGATGTTTTTGAGGAGTAAAGCATCGCTGCACACAGATGCTGAGTGACTTACATCCAGCAGGGAGACAGAACCAAAGCCAACATATATCTGCTGAGCTACAACCACCCGTTAGATACACTTAAAGGATCATACCGCTAATTTTGCATGTTTGAGTCCAATAAATATAACCTGCATCTAACAACCATCTCCCAAAATGTACGACTGGAGCGGTAAATTTTGACAAGGATTTAGATTTTGGAAATTGGTTGTCAGTCAGTAATGTAAAGTGTATGCGGTTAGTATTTATTGGGCTTAAACATACAAAAATCACCAGTATGGTCCTTTAAACACCACAGTTTAATTCATTTTGAGGTAAATCTGATCACACTCTAAGTAAAAAAAATAGAACAAAAATAGTTTTTTATCTGCATACATATACAGTGTGTGTGTGTGTGTGTGTGCCCACCTGTATGCGTTCAGTGGTGGTGGGCCACAGTGCCCTCCAGAGAACTTTCTTAACCACATCTGGCAGCAGACTGGCTGTTACGAGCAGGATGATGCTGAGCCAGGCTGGACCGCTGGACAACATCTGCATAAATACATAGTACATGCTCTGGTAGTTCAGGAAGGGCCTGGAGGAGGAGGAAGAGGAGGAGGAGGAGGAGGAGGAGGAGGGAGACGAAGAAGAAAGAGAAGGAGAAATCAAAACTGTAGCCTTCCTTTTTGAGAGAACTTTATCTTTTCAGGCTTCTGACAGTGTGGACATTTTCCTGACTTTCACAGAAGAAGAAGATGAAGAAGAAGAAGAAGAAGAAGAAGAAGACGCTGATGCTGACGATGATAAGGAAGAAGATGATAATGATGAAGGAGTCCATTAAACACACCAGATGATTCCTCCCCACAGCAGAGAGAAAACCACGAAGAAAATTAGCGAGCCCCAGATCACAAAATGGTTGATCCACGTCCAGTACTGCGTGTCCAGAGCCAACTACAAGAGAGAGAGAGAGAGAGAGAGAGAGAGAGAGAGAGAGAGAGACTGTAAAATACTGAGAATTTCTTTTGTCTGTAAAATCAGTGAAATCCCTTTAACACAATTAATAATGGATATATAACTATGTGTGTGTGTGTGTGTGTGTGTGTGTGTGTGTGTGTGTGTGTGTGTGTGTACCTTGAATGTAACAGTGAAGACGAGGACAGTGAAGACCAGCGTTCCAAACGTCCAGTTTCCAAACATCTGCAGGCAGGAGGACAAAAATGTGCTGTTACCCCACAAAATCAAAAAAAAAAAAAAANAAAAGACTCACGACTCGGCACTGGTGACTAGCCACTTCACTTGAACCTGAACCTTCTGACTCGGAAAGACGACGACAGAGGAGAAACGTTTCATGTGAAACTGCACTGAGACATATTTTTATTGTCATATTTATGTGTGTTTTCATCAAATTATAAAATTCTGTAAAGTAATGAAAACAAATGATAAAAAAAACTGCCATGATTTTGTGTAAACTGACTATAGTAACTACTCTATTTAAAGGACCATACCACCCATTTTGCATGTTTGAGCTTAATATATTCAATTTTCATACATGTTACGTTACTGACAATCATTTCCCAAAGGATAAAACCGTATTTCAGCTTTCCTGATATTTTGCAAAATCTCTTAATCTTTCAAAATCAAATATTCAAGTGATACACCCACCTTAAAAATCCATGTTTCTCCTGCTAATAGTTACACAGCCTTATGAAGTCACGGTCCTTTAAATTTTTCCATAAACACAGGTCTTCTTTTGGGACTATATTCCCCGGTGGAGGCATACATTCACTCCACGCTTTTTATTGAGCTTAAACACTAAAATTACATAACTTCTAAAAAAACCTGAATACACGTCTTGTTGGTGATGATGGATTACCTATCCCAAGAACGTTTACAGTATCAACAAGTTGATTTTAATAGCAGAATGAACTGAAACCAATGGAGGTCTGGAAGGTAGGAAAAACATTTTTAATTCACCGTTCCAGTAGTATGCTTTGGGAAATGATTGTCAGTAACGTTACGTGTATGAAAATTGAATATATTAGACTCAAACATGCAAAATGGATGGAATGGTTCTTTAAATTTGGCATAGAGGCCATTGTGACTTGTTTAGGACTTATGACTTGACTTGGACGTGATATGAGTGCCAACACTTGTAAAGATTTGTTCTCATCTCTCATGAGAGTTTTTCTGACTTTGTACGGTGCCTCCCACAGCCACAGAAAAGCCTTCGTAGAGCTGTTTTTAAATGCTGAAATGTGCTCCACATAAATTGAATCTGATTTTAATATTGGTGAAATCCCTTTAACACAGTCGTTAATATAACAGATATGTAACTGCATGGATCTAGAAATACACCAAAAGATCAAACCATTGGTCTGCAGCTGTCGCAACATTTTCTGGAAACAGATTATCAGGTGAGGTGTGGATGAAACAGGTGAGATGGGATGTTTTTAAATGACTTAAATAGGTGATGTGGATATAAACTTTCTAGGAAAAGATGAAGTTAATGCAGTCTTGCGATTAGTAATGTACCAAACAATAACCATGAATTGTGCAATGAATGGCCAATAAACTGAATTAAAATTTGCTGCTAATATTTATCGATGCTATTTCATCAGAAATTAGCCTACATTACAAGATAAATGCAAATAAAATAAAATTCATCTGCTCTGAAAGGAGAGGCACAAATTGAAGAAGTAAATTAAAATAATGGCTAAACATGTCAAATATAATTTCATTTTTTGTACTTACCTTAGATAAATACAAAGTAACTTTTTTAATCATCTGCCAAAGAGGCTGTTATGCCTGTAATTGTACCACAGTGATGCTGCCGTTTAGCAACCTTGCTACCCGAAGCTAGTTTGTTAACAACCTTGCTATTTGCATACGGTGGGTTGTGCAACTTGTTGGGTGATCAAACTATGAAAAACTAAAAAACACAGTTAACACCATTTCCTGTCCCAACCTCTAGCTCTTCTGCGCATACAGTTTGTACGTGAACCCTACTCTTCTGAAGTAGAAAGCAGATAAATATAATTGATTAATCAATCACGCTTTATCTGTTTGGGCTATAGCCACACTTCTGGCTAAAATGGCCTTACAAATGAAAGACATAGGAGCTGCTTAGTAGTTCAGCCGTTGTCATTTAGCCTGCTCCCACATTCACCCAGCACTACTCTGTTTTACACCTGTACACCATGTTAGCTGGTTAGCAATCATGCTACATGTTAGCTTTCACAAACTACATAAGCTAAGGATAGCTGATGCTAACCTGGCTGACAATCATAACCCATACATTGAAATACAATAATAAACATGCAAGTGCCCAAGACAATCTCAGCTGTGGCCATGAGAAAGAACTATGTTAGCCGAAGCTAGCCCAGTAACATCCTGCTATTTGCTACCTGAAGCTACTTGGTTAACAACCTTGCTACTTGCTAGTAAAGCTAGTTTGTTAACAACCTTGGTACTTGCTACTGAAGCTAGTTTGTCAACAGTCTTGCTACTTGCTACTGAAGCTACCGGTAGTTTAACAACCATGTTACTTGCTACTAAAACTAATTTGTTAACAACCTTGCTGCTTATTGAAGCTAGTTTGTTAACAAGCTTTCTACTTGTTACCTGATGCTAGCTTGTTAACAACCTTGCTATTTGCTACCTGAAGCTAGCTTGTTAACAACCTTGCTACATGCTACCTGAAGCTACTTTGTTAACCTTGCTAATTGCTACCTAAAGCTAGTTTGTTGCAACCTTGCTACCTGAAGCTAGCTTGGTAACATTATGCTATTTGAAGCTACTTTGTTAACAACTTTGCTACTTGCTACTTTGTTAACAACCTTGCTACTTGCTACCTGAAACTTTAACAACCTTGCTACCTGAAGCTACTGTGTTAACAAATTTGCTATTTGCTACCTGAAGCTACTTTAACAACCTTGCTACTTGCTCCTGAAGCTAACTTGGCTAACAACAGAACAAACAGAATGCACAGTAAAACAAACAAAATTACATAGACAGTTCACACAAACTTAGAACATAGAAATAATGTCTCATCTCTACATGAACACATCATAAGAACTAGGAGGAGGAGGAGGTCGGTACACATAAAGCCTACAGTCTACAGCAGCACTACAGGTGGGACATGAGGTGAAAGGTGAGGTGATCTACTGGACGATGGCTGGTTTGGTGTTAGGCTTTGAGACACGACCAAACAGGAAACGGAAACCAGGAAGAGGTGATAGAGAAACAGCGACAGGCTTACCATCTGTGTGTTGGTTGTCATTAGCTGAAAGGAGGAAAGAGAAGCAAAAGAAAGCAACACAAAGGTAAGAGGAGAGGAAGAGGAAGAGGCCAGAAGAATAAAAATCATAATAAAATAAATAACAGTTTTGCAGCTGGAGAGGAATAAGAATCAGATGCGATAAACTGAAATCAACATCCAAACGTTTTTGGGTGAAAGATACTGCTCGAATATGAGAAGAAGCAAAAAGCAAACAGAGGAAGATGAAGGCAACCAGCCATGCTGTCAAGTGTTCGATGTGATGAAGAACTCCTGCTCTTGAGGGAGTATAAATCATAAACATAAATCATAAATGCTCCTTTAACTCCTGTTAGAGGAGCGTTTAAACTACTTCAGCGGGAGAAAATGAAAAATGTGTCTCATTACTGAGATCCTGCACAGGCGTGGAAACGTGGATAATTTTTGGGTTCCTCAGTCCCAAAATATTTACATACAATAAGCACCTGCAATGTAATCTCATGATACGCTGCAGCAATTTATTTTTACAGACTCATAAATAAGAGGGGTTGTAATATTTAATAAAAAATGTTCCAGAGGTACCCAAGACTGTGAGTTTATTAACAAGATGGACAAATGAGGCCAGCGGTGATTGTGGACTTGCTGGCTGTTATCCATGACTGTGACTTTGAAATCGTTCGACACTCACCTGATTTAACCTCCCAGACTTTTGCTTCTTCACAACATGAAAAGAGTTAGATTTAAGGTTACACCTCATCTGATCTGGCCCGTCTGACTGAGTCTGAGACCTTTTCATAATGTCTAAACTGAAAGGTAGGGTGAAAAGCCACCATACTAGAGAGGGAGGGGGGTGGTGGTGTGTGTGTTTGTGTGTGCGGTGTTTCCCATACATTGATGAAACTTGGGCAGCCTGCCCAGGTAAATGAAGACCCACCCAGGTTTCGCAAGCAGGACAACCCAGCCTTACAAAAATACAATTTCATGATGTCGTCAAACCGCTGACCAAAACATTGCTTAAATATGGAATAAATTTGTGATCTTACCGTCGTTTGAAGGTAAAAGTTTCCTAAAAAGATCCCATAATTAGGTTTTGTCACTGTTAATCCATTTTACAGCAAAATCCCCGTAGACCGTCATCTATCTCCTTCCTTACAAGCGTACCATAAATGTTCAAATAGTGGCGGGTGCTTTTTTTNGGCTTTTATTCCAGCCAGGTCATTATTTCTAATTTTAAAATATATGTAACCTCCATGCTTCTCACCATGCTCCATGCCTCCATACTTACTTTCTTTAGCTTTCCTTTAAAAACCCACTGAGGTCGAATGAAAATGCACTCATTGTCATTAACTGTTATCATTAGTAATTGTGATTGCCGAGCAACCAGTAGTATTCAGCCTGGTAGCGGCTATTTTTAACTAGATCTGACTGTTTTTTGCTTTTTCCTTGCCATTTTGCCCACCACCACAACTAAATTTTCAACCTGTGGGAAACACTGGTGTGCGTGCGTGCGTGCTTGTGTGTGTGTGTGTACGTGCACAAGAAAACAACAAAACTTTTCATTTTAGGAGATGGGAGGGGATATTTACAGGAATTTAGTGTTCTTTGTGTTTTTGTGATCTCCATAAGATTATGAACAGGATATAAACAGGAATAATGGGGCACAGTTTTACTTTCACTTCTCTCCATGGAGTGCAGACAGTGACAGAAAACAAAAAAGAGAACTTGAGATAGAAATTAAAACCCCACTTCACCACACCTGGTGAGATGGCCGTGCCTGGCTAAAGTTCCAAGTTTTCGACAAAACATGGAACTTTTCGACACCCCCAATCCATCATCAAAGCCCCTCAAACTAACTATATGTGCTTCTAAATGAAAGTGGTGATTCGTTGAGCTTTAAGCAACAATGAAAACGAGCAGCAGAAAGTAAAACTAACAATAAGCAGCAAAACCATGGCTGAGCTCTCATGAAATGTGTATGTGTATGAGGAGAATGTGGCGCTGTTACTGCCTTTAATTTTATATTAATGTCCAACTTCCGTAAGTTTTACTTGAAACGGCTCAATAAAAGGAGAAGCGTGAAAGCAGGAGCGGCCAAAAAATGAATGAATCAGTCTGTAGCCATTTATTCTTTGAAGATGGAAGATTTGTCTAACCAATTAAGATTAAGAGGCCTGGCTATTGCCGTGGAACAGTCGCGCTGCCATGGAAACATGGGTATTACCTGTCCGTTGCTGGTGAAGGTGGTGTTGTCAAACAGGAAATAAGCACCAAAGAACATCACGATGGCATCATAAACGCCCAGGAAGGTCCAATATAAAAACGTGGGCCAGTGCAGCAAAGAGTTCTTGGAGATGTCTCTGTAAGAAACACAACGAAACCATAAATGTTATGATGCTCAACGACGCTTCACTTTACAGTGTTATGCGCCAACAAGCGTGAGACCAATGGTGAGAAAGAGATAACATATCAGGCTTGTTGTGTGATGAATGCCTAAATTAGTCTTAAATTTCTGGAACTTTCAGAATTTTGCTGCAGGCTGTCTTTGGTCACCAAAGTCAGTGTTACATTTTCTCTAGGAATATGTCATTCGTGACACCGACCTGTAGAGGGAAGGGTCCTTCTTCAGGACGTCCATGTGGACGTGCTGCTCGATGAGGCTGTAGAGGAGGATGGGCAGGGAGGTGAAGCTGATGTTGTACAGAGTCAGGTAGGCTGTGTCATACAGCGGCTGGGAGGGGAGAGGAAGCACAACGGACATCAGAGCTAATGTCGTTTTTCAAATCATATTACTTATGAATGTTTGCTTCCTGTGTGTTGCTGCATGTCTACCTGTTGTGAGAATCCACAGAAAAACTGGTAGAGGAACTGAGGGAAGATGAAACAGACGTTCTGGGAAAAAAGAAAACAACAAGCTGAGAAAAAGAAAAGACGAGACTGAAAAAGACTCAAAAAGATTCAGATCTGCACCATGTTTCATTAAACTTGTTAAATAACGTCCATGTTGTGGTGCAGCTACCTTGTAGAAGAAGTACTGCACGAGCTTGGAGATACGTATGTAGTAATAATGTCCGTGGACCAGCAGCATCTTCTTCAGGTGTTTGAACTTCGGGATGGCGTAATCGCTGTTTCTCACGGCCTGACGACCCTCTTTACCCATAATCCCTAGAGAGACACAGAGAGCTTTGTCAGCGCACCCTGGAATTTTTTTTTGTGGAACTCTATGGGGATTTTGCTGCTGTGTGGTGCGGGGAAACAGGATCGCTGTCGAGTGCTACGTAGATCCTGATTGGCTGTGGAGACGTGCAGGCTGTAAGTAGATTAGCTTAAAACCCAACTGCAACAGCAGGTTGCTTTACATGCATTTGTGTGTGTGTGTGTGTGTGTGTGTGTGTGTGCATGATTGTCTATAACCTGGAGAAACTTCTTAAAGACTGACCGATGCCAACATGGGCCTCCAGGATCATGCTAACATCGTTAGCTCCGTCTCCAACGGCCAGCGTTATTGGATGCTCCTTTGAGGTTTTGATCAGCTTTACAATCTAGAAAAAATGCAAAATTGACTTTTATCCAAAGGTGACATCATATGTTTAAAAACAAACCCCATAAACTATAAATGTTGTGCTTCTGCTTCTTCCAGGACACACATCTTCCTTCGTACCTGGGCTTTCTGGAGCGGTGCCATTCGGCAGCAGAGCACGGCGCTGCAGTTGCGGCAGATTTCAAGGAAGATCTCTTTGTAGTTCCCTGAGTTTGAGTCCTCCTGGTGGGGCTTCATCACAACGGACAGGGTGGCCCCGTCGATGATCAGACCGTAGTCTGTACAGTCACCTGATAAACTGGAACACGCACAGAATGGCAAATCACAGCCAACTGCATTTGTGCTCTGATTTTAACACACACACGTACACATACACGCTGCCCACCCAGAGAACGTGTCCCTGGTCATGCTGCCGTGCTGCCTCAGGACAGTCCTGCTCAGGTCGAACAGGACGTCGTGCAGGCTCTGCTCCTCCGTGCGCTTCGTGGTCAGCTCCAGGATCTGGGTGCTCCGTCGAAACAGCCTGCTGGCGTAGCAGGTGGCGGACGCCGTTTCCATCTTGTCGCCAGTCAGCACCCACACCTTCATCCCAGCTTTGTGGAGAGACTCGATGGTGTCCGCTGCTTTCTCCTGGAGCCTGGCGTGGAGAGATTTGCGCCGTTAAGTAGAACAATAAACCATGCGCTTTCCTGTTATCAGCCAAGTAGCTTCTTCCATTCTCAATCTGGTAGTACGTTTACATGCACATTAAAGGACTATACCGGCGATTCTTACATGTTTGAGCCTAATATATTCAATTTTCATACATGTTATGTTACTGGCAATCATTTCCCAAAGGATAAAACCATATTTCAGCTTTCCTGATATTTTGCAAAATCTCTTAATCTTTCAAAATCAAATATTCAAGTGATACACCCACCTTAAAAATCCATGTTTCTCCTGCTAATGGTTACACAGCCTTATGAGGTCCTTTAAATTTTTCCATAAACGCAGGTCTTCTTTTGGGACTATATTCCCTGGTGGAGGCATACATTCACTCCATGCTTTTTATTGCGCTTCAACGCTAAAATTATGTAACTTCTAAAAAAACCTGAATACACGTCTTGTTGGTGATGATGGATTACCTATCCCAAGAACATTTCAAGTATCAACAAGTTGATTTTAATAGCAGAATGAACTGAAACCAATGGCGGTCTGGAAGGTAGGAAAAACACTTTTAATTCACTGTTCCAGTAGTATGCTTTGGGAAAGAAATGATTGTCAGTAACATGTATGAAAATTGAATATATTAGGCTCACACATGCAAAATGGGTGGTATGGTCCTTTAAAACTCTGACCTCGCACTGAGGCAATACATAGATTTTTTTTTTAATAACACAATAATTACACTGAAATCGGCATAAATCAGAGTAATCTTACTCTAAATTACATGATTATAAATCAATTTAGTCGGGTATGTAAATAATTGGAGTAATACGTTCATGAACCCTCGCTTATCCCTCTCTCTCTATCTGCACTGAGCAGATTTACCCACAGTGCTCTCTGGGGTTTGAAGCCTGCTCTATAATTGCTTTTGGTGGAGGCCCTGAACAGCCACATTTCTCTGCTGGCTTCAGCCTCACTCAGAATGAGGGCAGCCCGTACAGCTGCGGCTGATGTGAACACAGAAAGAAGGTGTTTGGTTCACAGCACGAACCCGTGTCTGGCGTCTGGGTTCAGGAGCAGCGTACCTGTCCTCCACGGCGGTCGCTCCCAGCAGTATCAGGTCTTTCTCGATGAGGTCGTAGGCCTCAGCCAGGCGCTTATCGCGATCGTGTAAAGCCAGCTTGGCCCCGTTCAGCATCTGGCAAACCTCCTGGTACTGTTCAGGGCTCAGAGGCCGGTAGGCGACACACAGAGTCCTCAGACCCTCCTGGAGGAGATTCAGGGTTAGACTGATGAAGCTCTTATTTTTATCTGGCAGATAAACACCAAAGTAAGAAGTGTATGTTTTAATCCCGGTATACACTGTGTGATTTTGGGTTGTCCTAGACGAAAGATGACTAACGTGAAAGAATCGTGGTGATATCTTTGGTCGTGGCTCCAAAACGGTGGTCCAACGTCACACCGTGACAGAGGTTCAAAGATTGCCGTTGTAACGGTCTTACAACCAAAGATAGTCTGCGACAAAATTCTGACAGTGTCAGAAATTTAGGATGCTGCTACGACCTGTCTACAAACCAACCAATAGGAATGCAGCATGAAATGACGCGCTGGTCAAAGCGACGCTGTTAACGCCGTTATGAATAAATTTTGGAGGAAAAAACAACAACCCAAACTGAAGAGACGGCAGCAAAACGTGTGAAACAGAATTTGTTGGATTGTAACAGAGAAGAGTTGCGGCAGAAAAAGTGTGTTTATACGACGTCTCCTCCAGCTGTTACCGTGTCCGTTACCGTGTCCGCAGCACACAGAGAAATAGCGGAGGAATCACAGGTTCTGGCTGAGTAACGAGCCAGTCCACATCTCCTCCTCCCTCTACTTTGGAGTTTTTTCGATACACAGAAGACAAAGTTTGCTTCTTGTTTACATCATTATTTTCCACAACAGCGGCGCAGACGAGGCACCGATGCAGTATTTTCTTTCGACTTGCATCGTAGAGTCAACATGCAGTCTACACGCATAAAACTCAATGTCTTACCCAAGTTTATTAGACTCATGTCGCACAACGTGAACTTATAAGGTGTCTGTGATCTTACAGTGTGTAGGAGCCTTTAGATACACTTTTTGTTTTTAAATGTAAAATATGTACTTTATTTGGAAATTTCTCAACAGTAAAAAGCATCTCTGAGTCAGTGTATGTGTGTGTGTGTGTGTGTGTGTGTGGGCGGCAACTGTTCTTCTATCTGAACCTCCAAAACACAACACCCACCTGTTTCCACCCAAACCTCAGCTAGCTTCCTGATTTATCCACAGACGTACTGACCCACTTTCACTTTTATAGTTAAAGCGAATGAAACATCCAGTTAAGTGTGATATTCAGCGTTTCACACTTCCTACTTGTACTTTTAATGTAGAACATCACGAATGAAGGAAAATACTCCAAAATGGATCCAGTTTTCCATTTCAGGCATTTCAGGGTTTGTGAAGGAAATATATATCTCAATATATTAAATAACACAATGATACGAAAAACAGAAAAAAAAAAAAAGCTGGAAATGTTTGTCTGTAATAAGTGGGCCATGTTCCACCGACAGTTTCTCTGCTCATGTATCCATGGAAACCACTACAGAAACACAACTTTGACGTGTGTGTGTGTGTTTGTGTGTATGTGTGTTCTCACCACTGCGTTGTGCTCCACTCGAGCTCTGACCTGGTTCACCTTGCCTGAGATAACCCTGGGAAAAATGGAGGAGTCTGCACCTTTACAGAACAGGTAGAACTCACCTGGTCACACAGAGAGAATAACACGTAAGAGAGAGAGAAAACGTGCACGCACACACATAATAATAAACACGCAAGCATGTGTGAGTGTGCGGTACCATTGCCGGCCCTGACGATCACGCTCATCCTGCGTCTGACCGAGTCGAACGTCAAAACCTCCAGCAGCTCGAATCTGGGAGAGAAATCAACATGCAAACATGTAAAAACTCCTCAGGAAATCCTCGTTTTCTGCGTGAAACATAACAAAAATTCACATGTTGGGTTATCTACCAGATAAAAGGACACGCCCACCTCTCCACCTCATCCTCACGGTTCAGGATCTCCATGTGGCTGTCCTTCAGCCTCAGATAGGTGAAACCCAGCCTGAGAGCAGCAGGATTACATGTGTGTTTGAACCAATTCTGTGAGAAGCGAAATATTCCTTAATGTGTGTGTGTGTGTGTGTGTGTGTGTGTGTGTGCGTGCTCTCCACCTCTTCATGCCCTCCACCAGCGCCACCTCATCTGGGGACGAGGAGATGTACATGGAGGTGGACTTGCCCTGGTGGATGCCGTGTTTGATCCCGTCCACCATTTCCTCCTCCTTCACCTGCACCGTGTGGCACAAGCACAGCGCCCGGAAAAACAGCTCCTCACGCTCCTGAGGACGGACGGCACGGTTACTGACACACACGCACGCACGCACGCACGCACGCACGCACGCACGCACGCACGCACACACTCACCCTGCCCCCGGGACCAGGAGATGTGTCGATCATGTCCATGCTTGATGCACCTGGCATCACCTGGAAAATATGAGAAATCAATCCTGCATGTGATTGATAGCTGAAATGATACACATCCATCCATCCATCCGTCCATCTGACAGTCCCTTCATCCATCATCATCCATCCATCTATCCATTTATCCATCCATCCACCCATCCATCATCTGTCCATTCATCAGTCCCTCCATCCATCCATCATCCGTCTGTCCATCTGTCCGTCCATCCATCCACCTATCCATCAATCCATCCATCCACCCATCATCATCCATCCATCCGTCCATCCATCTATCCATTCATCCATCCATCCATCATCCATCCGTTCGTCTGTCATTACCTGTCCGTTACAGATGGCGTCAGCTACATAGACGTGTCCGTCCACACAGCACTCGATGAATTCCATGTTGTTCTCCGTCAGAGTTCCCGTCTTGTCCGTAAACACGTATTCCACCTAAAAGAAAAGGGGGAGGAGTCAGTCAGGATTACTGCCTCTTTTTTCATCGACACCTGAGTGCATGTGAGCGTCCACCTGTCCCAGCTCCTCGTTCAGGTCCGACGTGTTGACCACGGCTCTCTCGCCGAGCTCCTCGTCGAACATCTCGTCGTCCCACATGATGAAGTAGGAGCCCAGGAACTTCTGCATCTCCACGGTGACATACATGGAGACGGGGATGATGTAGTTGAACAGGACCATGAAAGCCAGGAAGTCTGTGAACGCCCTGATCACCTGGAGAAGAATGAAGAGCGTCAAATTAAAAAAAAACACTTTCTCTGGATTGACGTGATGTCATGACCAAACCCGTGAGCTCACCACGTGTCTCTGTCTCTCGGCCTCGGTCCTGTTGTTGTACCAGGGCTCGTCTCGGTTGGGGTCGGCCTGCCACACGTATTTCAGCACAGTGTTGATGAAGGCCTTGCTGATGAGAATGCACAGGTAGACCACCAGGTACGCGTTCATTGACCTGCAGAGGGCGACAAACGCAGATCTCTCGGTTTTTGGTTATGCTTTTGCGTTTCAGGCGCTGCTGAGTGTTTCGTTTGTCCGTGTGTCACAAGCCGCATTTTCGACGTCCTGATTGGGTTTTGACAATGTCAATGTCGCATCTGTCCACTCCATATAAGTTATAACGTTATAAAAGGATATAGACAGAAATATGAAGATCTTTTTTGTTATGGTAGCAATCATCCAAACCAGCTTTGGAAAGAGTCTGTTTTCAGAGATGGAGGTAAATAAAAGCTACGATTGATACAAATGAGACAGAAGTAACTGTATCTTTAAAATTCCACAAAGATTTAATGGTATTTTAAAATGGAGAAAAAGGATTAGGGCAGTCATCCTCAAACTCCAGACTCTGATCCGGATCCGAATGGAACCACAACTGTCTCTGGACTCTGAGCAAATTCTGCTTTTCATATGTATTATTTGTATTATCTGAGAGACATCGCTGCAACACAATGAGTCAAAATTCTCTGTTTTCTACACAGCAAAGAAAGTGAAACTGAATATCCAACTGCTCCGGCGTTGGGCTCATTTAGAGTTGACAGTGCATCTAGTTTCGTCAGCCCCTCCCCCCTCGCTCGATACCTTAAATTCCCGGTAAAAATTAGGATCACAATCCGGCCCTGGCTTGACCTGGGACCTTAAACATCTGTATTTCAGTAGCCCTGGATTACAGAATAGGTTAGATTATATGTTGGGCTCAAACATCAAAACCACCAGTATGGTCCTTTAAAGGCCAGCACGGTTTTCTGTTCTCAGCTCCATTCTCCTCTTCACGTCTTCTTCACGTCATGTGAAGAAACATGCTTTTTTCCACACGCTGAAGTCCAATTCAGCTTCTGCTGTCGTAGTTTTCCTGCTTTATGGATCAAATGATGATTATATGTAACTCAGAAAGGATCCACATCCATCTGTCTTCATGTTATTTAGCTTAAACCGTTTCCTGTTTTGATGTTGTTGCCCAGACATTTCTCACCAATGAGCAGAGGGGGTTGTCACATGACTTTTGCTGATATATTTTGGTTTGATTCAACTTTTTTCTATGTGAAAACCAAATCAATTAAATTCAGCGTAGAACGATTTAGCCCGATTCAGACCAGAGCAAACGATCTACAGATCTGAGAAAAGCCCTCAGTTTGAAACCAGAGGAGCAAAAGAGGAGACAAATCCAGCTTCTGTGTTTTTGTCGGGAACACGCTGTGACCATGTGTAAATATATTCCACCTGCGGTCGGTCACGTCTTGGATACAGGGAGCCTGTCAGCGCCAGATGGAACGACATGACGCTCGGCGAGAGAGTCGAGAAGGAAATGAAAAGAGAGCGGATGGGAGGAGGGATGATAAATGATAGAAATGGCCATCTAAGCCTGACTGAGAAACTGGATCCAGCAGCTCTGTGGATGTGGATCGATGCTAACGGGTTCTCCTGCACAAACAGATTATTGCACAGAAGATACATAAACACAAAACGGAGAGACGGCTCACTTTTCCACGGCGGAGCGTTTCTGACATTTGCACTGGTAGTTGAGCGCCATCTTTGTCTCCATGCCCGTGTAGATGACAACCGCTGCAGAAGAAACGAGAGATTTATGTCACGAGTTAGAATCTAAAACCTCTCAGATCAGTCCTGGTTACTTCCTGTCATGTTACCGTAGATGTACTCTGTGTTCTTGAGCGTGGCGCCTCGGAGCAGCAGGTTCTCTGATCCTAACGGCCTGCAAAAACACATCATCATCATCATCATCATCATTGCTCTTAATAGTGAACAGAACAAAGCCTTAAAGGACCATACCAGCCATGTTGCATGTTTGAGCCTAATATATTCAATTTTCATCCATGTAACGTTACTGACAATCATTTCCCAAAGCATACTACTGGAGCGGTGACTTAAAAATGTTTTTCCTACCTTCCAGACCGCCACTGGTTCCAGTTCATTCTGCTATTAAAATCGACTTGTTGATGCTTGAAACGTTCTTGGGATAGGTCATCATCACCAACAAGATGTGTATTCAGGTTTTTTTTTTAGAAGTTAGGGAATTTTAGTGTTTAAGTGCAATAAAAAGCGTGGAGTGAATGTATGCCTCCACCAGGGAATATAGTCCCAAAAGAAGACCTGCGTTTATGGAAAAATTTAAAGGACCGTGACTTCATAAGGCTGTGTAACTATTAGCAGGAGAAACATGGATTTTTAAGGTGGGTGTATCACTTGAATATTTGATTTTGAAAGATTAAGAGATTTTGCAAAATATCAGGAAAGCTGAAATACGGTTTTATCCTTTGGGAAATGATTGTCAGTAACGTAACATGTATGAAAATTGATTATATTAGGCTTGAACATATGATATGGTCCCTTAAGGCTCCAGAAAACTTCAAAATATACTTCAAAAGGTGGGTGAGTATGTACTAAAAAATCCTTAAAAACTGTCTTTTGTCTTATTTTTCTACTTCGGAATCCTCTTGGGCACAACGCTGCGTTTGTTCAGAACTTGGAGCTCGGAATTAGCAACTTTCAACAAGGAAAAAGCCAAAGAAAACCCCACCCCTCACATTGGAATTCAGACAGGGAAAGTCGTGCTGCCGGATCTGTGTGGTTGTCAGTGTGACTGATGAAGTTTTCCCTATATGTAGTTTTTACTGATTCGTTTGACCTGACTGGATCTGATTTGGATTACAAGCATTTTTCCAGTTTCAGCACTTTGTTTTGGGAATATTTCAGAGATTGGGTAAAACTTAAACAGCAGGAATATTTCTACACATTATTCCACCGTTCCTGAGCTAAACTAACTCAAGAAAGGAGGGTGATGATTAAAACATGGAGGAAAACACTGTTTTTGGGAATCGTATGTATGCTTGCGTGTGTGTGTGTGTGTTCTATGGGTTACCTGGCTGCTGGTTCATTGTCCATGTAGATATTGATACGGCCCACAAACCTGCAAATACGTGATAGGAGATTGTTTGTCAAAGGAGTACTTTTAGGTGTGTGTGTGTGTGTGTGTGTGTGTTGCACTGACTTGTACAGGTCAGGCTGTGGTTGTTCACATTCTATGATGGCGTGGATGGAGTCCACCTCCTTCTCTGTGTTGTAGGCCTTGGTGTCCTGAACTGCGTAGTACGTCTACAATGGGTGAGAAAATAAAAGAAAGACAGAAAAAAAGAGAGGGAGATGAACGGATAGAGGGAAAAGAGAGACATGAACACACACACACACTCATGTACACATACAGACCTTGTGGCTGCTCTCTCCATCCAGGCTGGCCGTGGTAACGAAGCAGGTCCCGTCATCCCGCGATGAAGAAAGGAGGATGAGATCGCAGGGAAATGTCTCATCTTCCTTTACAAAGACAATGTCTCCCACCTTAGTGTCACACACACACACAAAGACAGAAAGATACAGACAGAGAGAGAGAGAGAAAGAGCAAGACAGACAAAGAGACAGAGATGGAGGGGAAAAGAATGATTTTTTCCATCTTTTATGTTTTTCCTTCAGTCTGTAGAAACCACAGATCATCCTGATGAACTTTCTGCTTCAATCACATGACTTCTTTATTTTCAGATGAAAACCTGATAAAATACTTCAAGTCAAACTGATTTTTAAGGTGATAAACTTAAAGATAAACTTTATGTGGGTATAATGTGTAGAATTATATATATTATAATTACAGATGATATAATAGAAATATTATTATTATTATTATTATTAATTCCAGAGGATGGACATGAAATCAGGTTCACATTTTCAGCATGTCAGATTCTTAGAGCTCAGTGGCTAGATGTATGAATACACACACACACACACGCACGCACACACCCTCAGCTTGCGACTCTGCTTGCAGACCACCTTCCCATGCTGCATCACGTGAACAGGGCACAGGTTAACGGCATTGTCTGCTTTTTGTCTCAGCCAGTCCTCATAACCCTGAGAGAGAGAGAGAGAGAGAGAGAGAGAGAGAGAGAGAAAGGCAGAGGCAGAAAGAGAGACAGAGACAGAGAGAGAGAGAGTGAGAGAGATAGAGCAAGAGAGACAGAAAGAGAGAGACAGACAGAGAGAAAGAGCGAGAGACATAAAGAAGGATATCTGAGTCCTCCATTGTTGCTTTTGTGTCAGATGTCATCATCTCCAGCAGGAGGTGGAATTCTCACCTGTTTGATGGCTGTGACTGTGATGACAAAGAAGAGTGGGAGTCCACTGGTGACTGGGCTGGTGGGCGTGTCAATGATCAGCTGAAATGACAGACACACTCGCTACGTTTACACACACACACACACACACACACCACTGTACCACAATTAAAGCAGCGTAATCAGAGNACGTTTACACACACACACACACACACACACCACTGTACCACAATTAAAGCAGCGTAATCAGAGTCACCAGTATGGTCCTTTAAGGAAAAATCACAGTAATATACATAGATGGAAAATACTTAATCGGCTTTGGAGAGGAAGAACGTAAAGTGAAGAAATGCATGTGTGGAATTTTTATGCTGTGACCTTTGACCTTACCAACATCACTTGATGCAGATTTCAGTCTGATGAGGCATTTATATCATGTTAGAAAAAAACATCAATTTATTGCCGTTGAAGGGTTTATGTGCTCTTTAAGGCAAAATCTTTAACACTTCCGACTTTTCTGGTGTGACTTCAAATCCTCACACACGACATTCCGAAAAAAGAAACAGGCAGTTGATTGGTGCAAAGAAGAAAAGCTTTTTTTTTTGTACCTGGACCAGGAATATGATGAGGAAGTAGAAGTTGGCAACTCTCCTGAACTGCTCAAACAGATTCTTTGGGATGAAATTCCAAAAGGTGTACTGGAAACGGGAAAGAGAGGCAAACAGGAGTCAAACAGGAGATTCCATTCTGGACTGTGTATTTTCATCTGTGTGTGTCTGTATGTGTGTGTGTGTGTGTGTGTGTGTGTGTGTTTCGCTGACCTTGGAGGAGACTATTCTGNCTGTATGTGTGTGTGTGTGTGTGTGTGTGTGTGTGTTTCGCTGACCTTGGAGGAGACTATTCTGTTATCAGGGAATCTCTGGGGTATATAGGCCTCGGTTCCAGGAGGAGGCTCCTTGTGTCCGATGTAAATTGTCCTGCTGTCCACCCAGTTCTCCTCACCAACACACTGCAGGGACAAAACACACAACATGAATGTGTGTGTGTGTGTGTGTGAGCTTCAACTTCTCTTATATTTGACTCACAATTTCGACAAGTTTTCTCATGGGAATGTCATCAAATAAATGCATCACACACACACACACACACACACACACACACACAGATTCCCAGACTTTTACAGAGGCTTAAAATGAATAACTTCTCTATGAATGAGTGCTTTTGTACCAGCATGTGACTCATACTGGAATGCAGAACACACACACACACACATACACGCGCGCGCGCACACACACACACACACACCACACACACACACAGATAAGACACCTAAAGGCCCTTCTTTCCTCTTGTTGATGCTCCTCTCTTTTTCTTTGACCTATATTCTCTCCTTGAAGCCTTCAGGGTCAAAAGTAAAACGTGTAAATTTAACTCATGGAAGTTTCTGACTTTAATGAAGAGGATACATTAAATACTCTAACTTTCTTTCACCACATGCAGAAACTATGAAAACTTTCTCTGTTCTTACTAGTTTATGATCATTATTCTAATGACTGAATCTAAAATTCTGATGAATTCATGGACTGAATATTATAAGTCTGAATATTTTTTAATGTGTGATAAACTCAAAGCAAAACAGCACTTCTGTGTTCTGCGTTGCCATGGAGATGATCCTGACTGTCAAATATCTGATTTTCAGTGAAGTGGCACCAACGGCCTGCCAACTCTGTCACCCACACAGCATTACTCTTCCTCCTCTCCTCTTCCTCCACGCTCATCTGTCACATCACTGCTCCTGCCTGCTTCCACAACACTTTTTTTTTTTTTTTTTTTTTTTTTTTNTTTTTTTTTTTTTTTAGCAGTATCAGAGCTCTGATCTCATCATAAGACAGATCATACTTGTAATAACAGTGTTTAAGACAAGAAAAACAACACAAATAAGCATTATGACGCTCTATCGCTGAATCCAAAATCAAAATACATGGTCTTAAAACCACGATGATACATTACAATGATATATCATCCAACTCTGAGTGAGATAAATGAGATAAAAATCATCGTTATTTTGATAAACTGAGATTAAGTTTGATTTAGTGTGATTTAGTTTTTTAGCAGGATGACTCAAAAAGTTCTTTTTTATTTTATTTTATTAATTTATTCATTGTGCCAATCTGGATCCACGAACAGATCCAGGAACTCTTTTTCTGACTTCTTAAAGGACCCTACCACCCATTTTGCATGTTTGAGCCTAATATATTCAATTTTCATACACGTAATGTTATTGATAATCATTTCCCAAAGCATACTGCTGGAACGGTGAATTAAAAATGTTTTTCCTACCTTCCAGACCTCCATTGGTTTCAGTTCATTCTGCTATTAAAATCAAATTGTTGATACTTGAAACGTTCTTGGGATACGTAATCCATCTTCGCCAACAAGACGTGTATTCAGGTTTTTTAGAAGTTATGTAATTTTAGCGTTTAAGCGCAATAAAAAGCGTGGAGTGAATGTATGCCTCCACCGGGGAATATAGTCCCAAAAGAAGACCTGCGTTTATGGAAAAATTTAAAGGACCGTGACTTCATAAGGCTGTGTAACTATTAGCAGGAGAAACATGGATTTTTAAGGTGGGTGTATCACTTGAATATTTGATTTTGAAAGATTAAGAGATTTTGCAAACTATCAGGAAAGCTGAAATACGGTTTTATCCTTTGGGAAATGAGTGTCAGTTATGTAACATGTATGAAAATTGAATATATTAGGCTCAAACATGCAAAATGGGTGGTATGGTCCTTTAACATTGTGAGATAGGGCATTTTTGATACCTTTTCTTTGTCAGTTTCTTCAAAAATAATACACCAATATTAGATTTTTTTTGTAAATCAGACATATTTATCCCATGATAGATCATCAGTAGGTACGGTTTGGTGTAGAGCTGGAGGACCAAAATAAGTCACACAGTGAGCAAAATATGATTATTACAGTTGTTTCTTTCTCTTTTAGCCAGTTTATTATGTGAACTTTAAATTGTCATTTTCTTTTTTTTTTTTTANTTTTTTTTTTTTTGAGTTGATCTGCAAGTAAAAAGATATTTTATGTGTTTTCATCACAGGAAACTAAGTAAAACTGCAGCAGCGAGAAATAAAAGTCCAAAAACCAACACAAGGTCATTTACCGACGTTTATAATCTTCATCCTCATCCCATTTTTAACTTGAATTCAGCGTCTCCTCATCATCCAACAAACTGAATGGCCTCCAACCCAACAATCTCTCTTTTTATCGATCTGTTCAGCTTTCATCCAGATTCCAGCCTTTTCACGTGAAGGCCCGTCTGCGCTTAATCAAATACAGCAGCGTCTTTACACAATAAAGCCCCGCCTCCATTACCCCCGCCTTTAGCATCTGGATGTAACCATAGACTTCGGCCTATTCTGGACCTTGATAATCACTTTTAGCGGCGTTTCGTGTTTCAGGACACGGCGAGTTTCAGGGAGTATTTATAGGTGGGAGGGAAACATTTGTGGTTGGGAGGGAAGGATGGAGAGATGGAGAGAGAGAGAGAGAGAGAGCTCGTCCACATCACTATCCACTTTGCTAGAAGCCACATTACAGGAGAAAGGATAGGAGGCCTTTTAGAGATCACACACACACACACACATCCCGGTAACATCAAACATGTATGAGCGAGCAAGCACACACACACTGTATTACGCTGGCTTCAGGATTATATTTAGACCAGCAGACAAGTATCGTTTCTCCTATTCTCTTCGCTTCTGCTGTGTATATGTGTGTGTGTGTGTGTGTGTGTGTGTGTGTGTGTGTTTTCTGCTATTTGTACGTCCTCAAAGACAGAATGACAAAGAAAAGCTTTTAGATAAATGACATTTTGGGGTTAGGGTCATTTTTTAAAACTAAAGTTCAGAATTAGATTCGGATTAGAATGAAGTTTGAACGCATGCAGGTGCGTGGAACATGTGCGTGTATGTGTGTGTGTGTGTGTGTGTGTGTGTGTGTGTGTGTTTTGAATAAGTGAAACTAACACCAGAACATTATTTGCACCTTTTCCACCATGAATTTTCTTTTAAAATCCTGTTAGAACAGAAAAACCGTTTACCAAACCGCTAAACAATATTTTAAAGGTTTGCTAGAGTCGATCATATTAATAGAAATATTAAAAATATGTGGATATTTACCAATAAGTGCGACTTACTTGGTATCTGCGGAAACCATAAGGAAAAAAAAGAAAAAAGAAAGGAAAAAAGAGAAGAAAAGAAAAAACAAAAAAGGAAAAAAGAAAGAGAAAAAAGGGAAAAAGGAAAGGAAAAAGAAAAACAAAAAGAAAAAGAAAGAGAAAAAAGAAAAAAGGAAAAAAGGTAAAGAAAAAAGAAAAAAGGAAAAGGAAAAAAGGTAAAGAAAAAAGAAAGAAAACAGAAAAATGGAAAGCATGAGATCAATATAACTATTTATAACATTGAAGGTCTGCAAGAAACTTCAGTCAGGCATCTTAACTACAAAGAAATGAACCATGTGACCATTTTTAATACAACAACATGACGATCACATGACCTAAATGCTGCAGCGTGTCACACATCAAGTCACACTGTGGAACAAACACGGGACCCTGTTATAAACAGGAAGTGCAGGACCCACACACTCACACACAAGACACACACTTCCTGTCATAAGAGGTCACATCCCCACATCTACCTCAACATCACCACAATACCTACAGGGAAGGGTGTATGTGTGTGTGTGTGTGTGTGTGTGTGTGTGTGTGTGTCCCCTGGTGAGTAAAGATAACACAGTGAAATCAGGACAACACACACAAATCATTATTGTGTGTGTGCAGCTTTTGTTCAAATGATCCCAAAGTATTTTATCTGCGGCACCAAAACAAGTCTGAACAAAAGCTGAGGACATAAGCATTGATGGACACACACACATACACACACACAGTCCACGTGTGTGTTATCTCTCTGAGCCACTGAGCTAAAGACATAAGAGAAATCTCAAACTGTTCCCTCTAACACCAGACATTAAACAGACATCTGTGTGTGTGTGTGTGTGTGTGTGTGTGTTGAGNTCCCTCTAACACCAGACATTAAACAGACATCTGTGTGTGTGTGTGTGTGTGTGTGTGTGTTGAGATGAGACAGAGAATGTTTTGGCTGGACGGGTCAAAAAGGAGAAATAAATGTAGGGATGCAGAGACGCTAACACCAACCAACCATTGAAATAACTCATTTTGTGCTACACTCGTGTGTGTGTGTGTGTGTGTGTGTGTGTGTGTGATAGTAAACAGTTCTGGCATTAATATAGAGAGGTGAGAGGACAGAAGACTAATCAGTTAACCCCATGCTAGTATACAAAGCATGTGTGTGTGTGTGCGCGCACGCGTGTGTGTCTCAGGGGGATTTAGTGATCTAACCTCTCGTTCTCGCTGTATGGTCACGTTTAAAAAATGTGACTGACCATCTCTACACAAACATGCTTTCTTTCTCACACACACACACACACACACACACACACACACACACACACACACACTGATAAGATGATCACATGATAGCACTACACTGCTGGTATTAATCAGAGTCAGCAGAGTTCAGGATTCAGCATTTGTGTGTGTGTGTGTGTGTGTGTGTGTGTTGTTATAACTCTGGTCCACCTGCATGTCTTCACGTGCTCCTTTACCTGAAGTAAAAAGGTGAATATAAAGATGGAGAAAAGAGGAGAACAGGAAGGAGGACACGTTACTGTTACTTCTCCTCCTCTTCATACCTGTATGACAAAACCTGCAGCTCCTCCTCCTCATACCTGTACAACAAAAAACCTGCACCTCCTCCTCACCTGTACAACAATACCTGCACCTCCTCCTCACTCACATCGGTACAACAAAACCTGCACCTCCTCATACCTGTACAACAAAACTTGCACCTCCTCCGCATACCTGTACAACAAAACCTGCACCTCCTCCTCCTCATACCTGTATAACAAAACTTGCACCTCCTCTTCACACCTGTACAACAAAACCTGCACCTCCTCCTTTTATTCCTCACCTTTGTTAACCTGTATTTAGATACGGCTTTTACTTCCTCAGCAACAGTCACCAATAAAACCTGTTAAAATGTCTCAATCAGCAACTTGGTGCTAAATAACGGAGAGGAGAGGAGAGGAGAGGAGAGGAGAGGAGGGGCTCCTTCATTAGCCTAGTTTCCAAAGAACAGAACTCACCAGAGACTTGGAATAACAAGCTTTACCTCAGCGCACGACTTCTGCTTCTAAATTTAAATTTGACCAATTTCCAGCATCTCAAAAACCTTCCAATTATTAGCACAACATGGTTCTGATGCGTGTTCAGAAGGTCATGTGATCTGAATCCAGATATGTTACCCGGATAAGGAAAACTTCTGTTAATGCAAACTAATTCCTTACATTTGTGAGACTGAACGTGAATCCACCAGCAGGAGTCACCTGTTAATAAAGTTATTTTGAATCTGGATTTGCCACTTGCTACAAACGGCACCAGCAAAGCCGTCATTATTTATTTTAAAAACAGAAGAAGCTCGTCCATGAAGCAGAGAGGAAACACGAACCGGCGAATGACCCGCCTACCGCCGTCCAATCACAACGCAGGAGGAATCCAGAGATAACGAGAACACTTTTAATGCACGGTGCAAATCCCGACACTGGACAGATTAATTTTATTGCGAGGTGTAAACTTCCACCAAGGCGGACAATAAAGTTATTCTCTGCTGATGGTCACATGACCCCCCTCCCCTCAATGACTTCAGCTCGTGCTGCGTTCAGGGCATGTGGGAAAGGTGTCACAATGACTAGCTGGTGTTGTATGAACTATAAAAGATGAAAAAGGTCACCTGACAGACGTTATCGTCACAATTCAGGAAGCTGGAGAAATCAGGCTAATCGCTAAAACATAAGCCTCTGTGCGTGTGTGTTTGTGTGTGTCGGTGGGCAAATTTTAAAATGCGATTAGAATACACACAAAACAGTGGATTAAGGTTGGACGGAAACAGCAAGATATGACATAAAGTTATTTCCAAAAGCAAATCACAGATTTTCCTTCTTTCTACTGTTTTTCATTTCAGTTATCCACCTGGAAAACCTCAGAGCTGAAGCACGTTCTGTATTCGCTAACAACCTGGAGTCCTGTGGGATTTGATTATTCTGTTCATCAGGCACTTTTGTTTTCATTAGCGTGACAGCGCCATTAGCTCTCGGTCTGGCGTGCACGTCGTTTACCTCGTGCAAAAAACTCTGGTAGTGCTTCCACTTCCTGCTGTAATGTGGCCTCCCAGGAACGCCAAGAAAAGTACCAAAATGCTTTTAATACTTTTCTCTCTGTTGCTTTCGTGTTTTTCCTCTCAAACGTCCGCCATTAACGAGGCCGAGCTTCTCCGCGCTCCCTAATGTTTGTTCTGTGGAGAGGCTGCTGCCTAATGGCTTTCGTTGTGCTGTTTGACGCTGGTAATTGCTTTCAGACATGACAAACAACGTGTTGGCATCGTTAGATCCGTCTCTGTTTATCCCCTCACCTTAGCATGGACTCTGCTGTACGCTTCATCCGACCGGGAGAGGGTAAGGAGGGACAAAAAAAGGGGACAGGGAAGGAGGGAAAAAAAAGGGATACGGTAAAGAGGGAAAAAAGGGGTAGGGTAAGGAGTAGGGCTGGATATCAATTCTGACATCTCGATTCGATTCAATTCGATCCTGTTAAATTCAGGAAAATTTTGAATGGGAAGTGCCGGTGTTGTGTGGAAAACCCACATCCATGTCAAGAATTCCATCCCCACTTCTGACAAGATGCCGGAGTCCCAGGTGCCATGTTGTTTTGAATACAAGCTTAGTCTTCTTCGCGTTCCGTAATAGAGTGGTCGCGCTACGTCACACGGACCTTATGCTGCTAGGTTCAATTAAAAATTAGAATCAATACCAGAATCATTTCAGTTTGAATCAGAATTAATCGAAAAATTGATTTTTCCTCCCACCCCTAGTAAGGAGTTTGGACATCAGGAGGGAGCTTGGAGTAGAGCCGCTGCTCCTTCCTGTTGAAAAGGCATCTAGTCAGGAAGCCTCCTGAATGCTTCCATGGGAAGGTATTTCAGGCAGGAGGAGACCACAGAGCGTACCCAGAATACACCAGAGGGATTATCTACCGTATCTGGCCTGGGACATCTTTGGATCTCCCAGGAAGAGCTGGAGGATGTGGCTAGTGAGAGCATAATCTGGGCAACTTTGCTTAGCATAGTTAGCGGGATCCAGACCTGGATCAGTAGTGGAAAATTAATGGATGGATTTAACTTTTTTTTTTTTTGTTAATTTTTTTGATGTAAAGATCATGAAATATAAAATTTGACAAAGGTTAAGAGTTGTAGGAAGTGTAATCGAGAATAACTTTTAGCAGTATAGTATATAGATGTAATTTCCAGGAGACAGTATTGCCTGTTAAAAGGGACCAGTCAGAAGCTAGAACTCAGTCCATCTCTCCGAGGTTGGGCTTTTATTTAGAAGCTTGGCTACAGCAGCAACATTTCACGGTGTCCAAATCCACTTTTCAATTAGTGTGCAACGACACTGAACAATACACCGGGCTAATGTACTATAAATCTCATGTGTTCAATAATAGATACGACGTTAACAAACTGTCGTGAGAATCGATGGCGCCGCTTGTTATTTGTGGAGGATAAAGTTATCAGCTGGCTAAACCGGAATCATTTTCAGCAATGTTGGCTGTTTTTCACCATTAAAATCAAAAATTAGGTTATTTTCCATTCTCATTTCATTCCCGTTCTTGTCCTCTTCGTGATGCCATCGCGTCACTTGTCCCCATGAATGTCACCTCGGAAGACAAACACACTCAAACACACACACACGCAGTTAATGCAAGTGCAACAGAGTGTGTGAGAGAGGAAAATTACTACATGCTCAGTTTGTTCTTCATTATCTCCCCGACAGCCATGAGATTAACAGTCTCCCTCTGTCTGCCTTTACCGCCACCTTCATCTTCATCTTTCTTCCTTTTTCCATCCATCCTTTGATTCTTTTTTTATTAACCTATCCGTCTTCCTCCATCTCTGACTCTCCCTCAAACTGAGAACCACGGCTATAAAATGCATAAGAAGTGAAAGAAAGGAAAGAAAGGTTACTTCATTAACTGGAATTACGGAATGGGGTTGGTATGCGCTCCGATTAGCGGGAGTTTAAACGCCACAGACCAAAGTTGGAGGGGATTTGTGCGGCGTCATGCGGCTCTCATGAGATCAGTCATCTGATGGGAGCCGTGATGGAGATGGATTCTGAGGAGTTATGGGATCCCGACTCTCTGAAGCTGTTAAAAATTAAAATAAGTACAAAAGTAGCAGCGCTGTCATGCATAATTACAATTACAGCTAACGTGAACGGAACAAGATGAAATGGAAACTTGGCTACTGAATGCACTTAAAGGACCATACCACCCATTTTGCATGTTTGAACCTAATATATTCAATTTTCATATATGTTACGCTACTGACAATCATTTCCCAAAGGATAAAACCATATTTCAGCTTTCCTGATATTTTGCTAAATCTCTTAATCTTTCAAAATCAAATATTCAAGTGATACACCCACCTTAAAAATCCATGTTTCTCCTGCTAATTGTTACGCAGCCTTATGAAGTCATGGTCCTTTAAATTTTTCCACAAATGCAGGTCTTCTTTTGGGATTATATTCCCGGTGGAGACATACATTCACTCCACACTTTTTATTGCGTTTAAATGCTAAACTTACATAACTTCTAAAAAAACCTGAATACACGTCTTGTTGGTGATGATGGATTACCTATCCCAAGAACGTTTCAAGTATCAACAAGTTGATTTTAATAGCAGAATGAACTGAAACCAATGGTGGTCTGGAAGGTAGGAAAAACATTTTTAATTCACCGTTCCAGCAGTATGCTTTGGGAAATGATTTTCAGTAACGTAACATGTATGAAAATTGAATATATTAGGTTCAAACATGCAAAAGGGGTGGTAGGGTTCTTTTTTTTAATGATGGAATGGTCCTTTAATGTTTTGTTGAGCCTGACGCTGTTGAACAAAATAGGCTAACTGATCATAAATCAAAAATAAATCACTCAATAGAAGGATGCAGCCACACACACACACACACACGCTCTCTTTTCCTCTACGCTCAGTACGTTAACATGCACACTATAATCCACTTATCTGTCTGCTATAACGCGAGTTATATATATATATATATATATATATACATACATGGATGGAATTAACAGGATTCTGCTGTTCTCTGATTTTTCATGAGGCATCACATCATCAGAGTATAAGAGGAGGATAAGGAAATGCATGAGCTGTCTTATTCTGATTATAAAGTTTACATGCCAAAATAAATCAATTTATAATTTGACAATCCAGAATTGAATTTATTCAGTTTTATGCCAGTTTCAATCTAATTATGGCGTTTACATGACTTTTAAAAAAGCTGATTTATTGCTTTAATCCCAGTTAAATGTGCCTGTAAACAATTGTACTGATCCATATGAGAACTGCAGAAACTTCTAAATAAAATCTTGCTGGAAAAAAGCGGCATTTTGAGAAAGGGTTCAAATACTGAAATATACAGATAACACAGAAAATATGTCCAAAGGTTCAGCTGGTAAAATCAATTTATGCCTTCTAAGGATGAGAATTTAAACATCAAAACATGAGGACAAACATAGTGACATTTATTTTTTCTCTCCCGCCACTCTTTGCCACTGCCTGAAATGCTAAAAGCTTTAATTTTATACACGGCTCGATTCCTGAAACTGTGCCAATCAAGCAGATTTATTGCAGAATCCAACCTAGTGCCACACAGCAAATCATTTTACTGACGGCCTCGTCTGTTTGTGGGAATTACACTCAAATATTTATGCTTATGATTATTTATTGATATTAAACCGCTGCATGCAGATCACAGTGATGCTATTTTGACTAATTCCGATTAATGCTGCACTCTGACGACTCCGTTATTTTCTCATATTCTATCTTTTGTCCTCAGCTGCAGCAACTACTTTCAACATTACTGAACTGCTACTCTATTCTGTTCTCTTCTATTCTATTCTATTCTAGAATTGACGTAACAGAATAATCGATGAGTTGTTCCTTGTGAAACCACTTGAGCGTTCACTGGCCTCACGTGAATACTGAATTCACTTGCAATTAATAGCTGCGCATCATCCGCAATTCCAGACGATAAATATTAGTTTGGTGTGCGTTGCTTGGCAACAAATGCACCTTCGAGAGGAAGCAACGGGAGTTTTAATAAGTTGCTGCACTACGACTTCCTACAAGGTTTTGAGCCGGAAAAGTGGCTTCAGAATTGCTCCCTTTGGGTGCCGTTGAAAGGCTTTTAATGCTGCAGGAGCCCTATAATCTGTAATAAATCCACCATCTGTGGAGAAAACGCGCTCAAAGGTCAGTATTCTGAAAAAAAAAAGGATGAGATAAGGAGGATTTGTTCTTTCCAGCACGATCATGGTGTGTTTTATTCTGGCTCAGAGACTGAATGAAGTTCTGTGTAAATGCAGCAAATATGCTTGAAAATTAGGTAAAAAGTCAAAAAGAAAATTCGTGAAGTTAAAGCAAAACCTTTTTTTAACGTTATTTGAGCCTCTAATGAAGAGGTAAGGCCGATGACATCATCAGAGCTTGACAAGATTGAGATTTATGTTTCACTGCTGCTCTGACACTTGATTTTAGTGTAAACTGATCTGAGAACAGTACAAAACTAATCTAAAACCACAGGAAGCTTATATTTGAATCATATGAGACAAATTAAATCCTACTGGACGATCTGACAGGCTAACAGCGCTAACGACGTCCGGCAGCGCAGCTTCAACAAAACAGACTGAACTCAAGGTTTCTCTGCTTTCATTTTCAACTGATAGTGGCACTTTACAGCAATATCTTCAGTTATCAGTGTCCTGCGTCCTTCTGACATGTGTGCAAGGTAGACGTGAAACACATTTCTGATACAAAATCATCTGTTTTAGATCTGATTCATAACTGAACTCTGCCGCGAGAGTACGGTCTGATTGGAATTCATGCAGTTGCAAATTTTTTTAGATTCCAAGCAAAACTGGTGTTAATATATCGCAACAAAGCAGTTTTTGGATAAATTGTGCGAGAAATGGCGGAGCGGGGTTCCATTTTTATGATTCAGCTGTCTCACAAATGACCTTTTTGTTGCTCACGTGCATGTTTTATGTTGAGTGTGCACGTTAGGCCTGATACAATTCACTTACAAAATATGACTAGGAACCGTCAAGACAAAAACATCGGCTCTCTGACTGAAAAATCATAATTGCGCATTGAGATCTGCTGTCACGGTAACGCTGCCATAAATTCAAGATGCCCTTGGATACACAATGTGGAATACACACAAGATCCATATGCTTTTACTGTGAAAAGTGGTGCAGATATCGAGGCAGCGTGCACACAAGAAGAAGAAGAAAAAGGAAGAAAATAAAGGCAAAAAGATGAACACAACTTCACTCCAGGCAGCACCAGCTGAGGCGTGCAGGCGAGAACTCCAGGGAATTTTCTTCAGCCCGAGCCAGGAGAGAGAAAGGAACGCCAGCGAGCTTCAAAGAGGACTAATGAAGTATCTGCAGCGGGGAAAATATCCCTCCTTCCTTTTCCTACAATGATGAAAAGTTGATGAAACGTAGATGCTCCAGAGAAGAGAGTTGAAAACGCAGAGAGACGTCCTACACGTACAAAAACAAGAATCTGTCAACTGAAAACAATCAACGTCCTGTGAGTGAGCAAAGTTTTTGCCTCACTTCCTGTACGGACGCTCAGGTGGAGATAATCAATAACCCCCTAATGGCGTCCTGCTGATGTCTTAAGCAAACGAAGCAAAAACGGAGGGGACGGGGGAGAAGCTCGGGCTTAACAAATGGAAGGGAGACGGGGGGTTGAAGTGCACGGTCAGCGTTTAAACGAGGGAAGGTGGACTCTCACTTCCCTTCGCGTCTCTCTCTGACCTGTGGACTGTGGGGAATGGCGTGTTGGGGTGGCGAGTCGGCCGACCATCACTCCCTCAGACAGGGAGGACATTAAGGCGTACCTGCCCCCCTCAGCACTTTCACCGGCGGCCTACAGCAACGTTATTATGATGACCCAAGTTCAAACAACATCTCTCTCTCTCTCTCTCTCTCTCTCTCTTTCTCTCGATAGAGGCCTCTATGCGCCATTAACCCAGGGCGATCCATCATCTGTCTCCTTGTTCAACGGGCTGTAATACGCTGTTAATGTTACTGGAACACTATGATATAGTCCTTTAATGGAGCTCACACACTCAGACCTGAATAGTTTTAAAAGGCAGCAAAACTACATTTGATTTCTTTTTGCGTGTTAGAAGAGGAAAAAGAGAAAGCTAGCACAGAGAAGGAAAACAGAGATATTACTCGTTTAGAAAAGGGGAGGAGCTTGGATAGCGAGGTGTGTGTAGGCTGGTTTGACAAGCTCCCACAACAGCAACTTGTTTTATTAAAAAGCAATCATCGTGAAATTATACCACGTGTTAGTTTTGGAGGCCTTATTTTGCAGAGTTGTACTTTAATATGTTGTAGTAACGGGAGGGGGGGCCTAAAAATTACCGTCATAAGCCACTTCCTCAGGAACTTTTTCAGGAACTCTATAACTTTCCTTTGTTTCGCACGATGTAACAAGAAACATTTTAAAGGTCTTACTCAGGTAGGTAGAAACAGGCTTGTAACACCAAACGTCTCTGATTGGTCAGATGTGAGTTTCCCCAGGTAGATCAGATCTACTTTTAAAGAACTGCATTTACTTTGTTTTTATAAAATACAACCCCAAAAGATTTTGCTGCGATTATCGGACCTCCAAATAACTACAAAAAAAAAAAAAAAAAAAAATCACATAATCAAAGTGGCTCA
The DNA here is from genome assembly GCA_014773175.1 of Lucifuga dentata. Taxonomy (NCBI): domain Eukaryota; kingdom Metazoa; phylum Chordata; class Actinopteri; order Ophidiiformes; family Bythitidae; genus Lucifuga; species Lucifuga dentata. Next base: position 14,466 of record VXCM01002937.1, on the reverse strand, counting down.
GTCAGACAAAATGACAAAGTTTCTGTTCTATTCTATTAATTATTCTAAAATCCTGCAGTAAAAATTGTTCATAATGTGTGTGATTATAGTCTGGGAACTGCTGAATCCAACCATGAATGTTTTATGAGCAAAAAATGTAAATTTAAATTTTTGGGGCCGATCAAAAAGTGAGAAACTTTGCCAATCGCTTGTCTACGCAAGGGATTTTGGAAATTAATTACTCCAAAACGCTCCAGTAAGAATTGTTCATAATGTGTGTGTTTATAGTCCTGGAACTGCTGAATCTAACTATGAAAGTTGTATTAAATACTTCGGTAAATTTCAATTTTTGCGGCTGATCAAAAATAAGAAATCTAATGTCTATGCGGATTGCATATATTTGGCTCAAACATGCATAAATTGTCTTTTAAATCACGGTGGGATCGAGTCAGGAACTGAAGTAATCACATTGTTCCTCCTCTGGATCGTTTCAGATACAACATAGCTCCTAAATGAATTCATAATTTTGGTATGAAGCACCAAAAGAATTGAATCAGCTTCGACAGAGTTTCAACAAAAACGTGTATAATGTATAATATATTCCAGAAAAACGACTACAGTATGTTGTTTCAGGTTTCAGATTACTAATTCACTCCTCACCAGCCGGTTGCACCAGACAGTCCCGGGATTAAAACCGCAAACCTTTGGACCTGTTTCACACACAAACCCATTACAAATAAGACAAGACTCCGTCTACAACGAGATAAACGCCTGATTCTGTATCTCTGTGTAAAGAAACAGAAGAGGCTGTTAAATCTGAATGAAAAGTGGAAGCAAAGGCCAGATGAAAAAGTGGAACAATGCCAAGACGGGCCGGCTTAGCGGGAGCCTTTAAGTCCTTTAGGTGCACTTTGTGGATTGCCAGACAGGAGGGTGTTAAATGATTAGCAGGAAAGCTAAAGTTGCTAGCATACAGATGCAACACAACGGCATGTCTGACACGATAAAAAGCACACATCAGATCAAACCAAGCAAAAAAAGGGAAAATAGAATAGAAATAAAGAATATGTGCATCATAAACATCATTTTACTATTTCAAATTTCAAAAAGAGAAATAGTGACAACGCAGGACAACAACATGGGAAGCGAATAAGTGGACAGCCGCTGACAAACGAGAGCCAATCAAAAAAGATCAGATGCAAGAGGAGGAGGAGGAGGAGAAGAAGAAGAAGAAGAAGAAGAAGAAGTTTTATCAGTCTGCCATCATTGTTTGGTCTGATCCCATCAGTATCCCAGAATATTACATTCCATCTGCAGGAAATGAACTATAATAACAATAATTTTAATTTCAGAATGTTGGTGGTTTCTGCAGCTAATTTGCTGATTTTTTTTTTTTAACCTTTTTATTTACAACCACATCATTAAGACTGTTTACATGGACGCAGTACTCCAATTAAAGGACCATACCACCCATTTTGCATGTTTGAGCCTAATATATTCAACGTAAATGACAATCATTTCCCAAAGCATACTACTGGAATGGTGAATTAAAAATGTTTTTCCTACCTTCCAGACCTCCATTGGTTTCAGTTCATTCTGCTATTAAAATCAACTTGTTGATACTGTAAACGTTCTTGGGATAGGTAATCCATCATCACCAACAAGACGTGTATTCAGGTTTTTTTAGAAGTTATGTAATTTTAGTGTTTAAGCTCAATAAAAAGCGTGGAGTGAATGTATGCCTCCACCGGGGAATATAGTCCCAAAAGAAGACCTACGTTTATGGAAAAATTTAAAGGACCGTGACTTCATAAGGCTGTGTAACTATTAGCAGGAGAAACATGGATTTTTAAGGTGGGTGTATCGCTTGAATATTTGATTTTGAAAGATTAAGAGAGTTTGCAAAATATCAGGAAAGCTGAAATATGGTTTTATCCTTTGGAAAATGATTGTCAGTAACGTAACATGTATGAAAATTGAATATATTAGGCTCAAACATGCAAAATGAGTGGTATGGTCCTTTAAGTGACATTTAAAAAATGGATGCATTGTTTTAATCTGAGAATAATCAGAGTTTTGGAGTGGTTAGCATTTCAAGTTAAAGCTGTTATTTAAAATATTTATCCTTCATGTAGCTGGGAATAAGTCGGGATGATTAAATGATAATGACTTTAATGTTTTCCTTTGGGGACCTCCTCCCCGAGCGCCCATGTGTGTCCCCGGGGCCGCGTGTTGAGCAGCGCTGTGGCAGACGAGTCGTAACACGCCGCGTGNCATGTGTGTCCCCGGGGCCGCGTGTTGAGCAGCGCTGTGGCAGACGAGTCGTAACACGCCGCGTGGCTGTTGGCCCAGAGCATGAGCCGGCGTGTTTATGAATTATTGACACCCAGACGGAGCGGAGGAGTTCATGTCATGTGATCCGCTGGCCTCCGCGTCACCCGACCACGACTGGGTGCCACTTCCACACGTACCCACTGAGCTCACAGTAACACACACACACACACGCACACATGCACACGCACACACACACACTCTCTCTCTCTCTCTCTGAGGCTCTTACTATTATCCAAAGCACACCACACTTTGACTTGGGCCCCTTTTACAGGTCACGTTAAAGGACCAAACCGATGATTTTGCATGTTTAAGCTTGATAAAAATATGACTTGCATACATGTTACGCTACTGAGAAAACATCCATGACAGCTCATTCCAGTATGCCGTTAAAATCAACTTGCAGAGACTTGAAATGCGCTTGAGATAAATAATCCATCACAGTAAACAATGTCTAGAAATTTTTTTTTTTTNACTTGAAATGCGCTTGAGATAAATAATCCATCACAGTAAACAATGTCTAGAAATTTTTTTTTTTTGTCAAAGTAACTTTATTTAACTGATCCAACACGGAGCTGCACGGAAGAAAACGTATGTCTCCGCCAGGAAATATAGTCCCAGGAGAAGACGGCTTTTTCTGAGAACTCAAAAACAAACATCCTTTCTACATCTGGATGTGTTGGCGGGCAAAATATTGAGTTTTAAGGTGCTGAACATTTAATTTTGAAAGATTAGGGAGTTTGCAAAATAAAAGGAAAACTAAAATATGGTTTCCTGTTTTGGAAAATGGCTGTGAGTAACGTCTTAAACATGCAAAATTTCTGTTGAGGTCCAATCAGAACGCAGACAGAATCCAGATAGCGAGAATGCTTTTTCGTGCAAGCATCATCCACATAATATGTAGGGACACACACACACACATTTTAATATGAGGTGTAAATGTGACCTTTATGTGATGGTGCTTCATGTAGGTCTTGCTGCTGGATTATAATAAAGGATGTTGTGGAGATTAAAGTAAAAAAAAGATTAAAGATTTTACTAACCGATTTTACTAAGATTTTACAACTATCATGAATCCATATGACTTTAATTAATTCATACTGTAAGTTTTCTTCAAGGAAAACTGATTGGATAAACCGTAGGCATGTTATGTCTTTAGTTTAGCTATTGAAAGTACAGCTGTAAAGTGGATTATGAGTGAAGACGCAGTGAACACGAGTAACCCTTTAATCCATGACGAGGAGACACGAGAGAGAGAGAGAGAGAGAGAGAGAGAGAGAGACTGGAATGTCACCCGGCTGCTTTAACACACTTCACACATGATATCACTGCTTTCCATCTGGGTTTCTGCACGACTGCACATGAACGCTGCAGCTATCTATCAAGATTAAGACGAAAAAAAAAAAAGACAACCAAGTTTAGCAAAAGATCAAATTCTCCTGCTTTTCATTAATGTGCACAGATTATATTCTGAGTTACAGAAACAGTTTAAAGAACCATACTGGCAATTTTGCATGTTTAAGCCCAATAAGTACTACCTGTATACATGTGACGTTAGTGACAAGCAATTTTCAAAACATAAAACCATATTTTAGTTTTTCCTGTTATTTTGCCAAATCCCCCAATCTTTCATAATCACATATTCAGGGGATGCACCACCTTAAATTAAAACGTTTTACCTGCTAACATGGACATACCAATGTAGAAGGGATGGTCGTTTTTAATTTCACGGTAAAAGCCATCTTCTCCTGGGACTATATTCCCTGGCGGAGAAATACATCAGTGTTTCCCCCAGACTGAAAATTTCCCTGACCGACGCAATCCTGTTCTATCCCTTCTATAAATAACTGTGCAACAGAAGATTCCAACAAAAGTTTAACATGGCTATTTGGCTTTAAAAGTGCAAAGAAAAAGCAAAAAACACTCAGATCTAGTTGAAAATGGCCACTACCAGGCTGTATACCACTGGTTGCTAGGCAACCACAATAACACAACGAGCGCGCCAGCAGGGTTTTAAAGGAAAACTAAAGAAAGTAATTAACTAAAACACAGCAGAGGGAAACTTTGGTGAGAAGCATGGAGGTTACATATATTTTAAAATGAGAAATAATNAAAAAAAGGACCCGCCCCTCTTTGAGCATTTATGGTACGCCCATAAGGAAGAGACAGATGCTGGTCTACGGGGATTTTGCTGTAAAATGGATTAACAGTGACAAAACCTAATCATGGGATTTTTTTCGGACACTTTTACCTTCCAAACGACGGTAAAAATCACAAATTTATTCCATATTTTAGCGATGTTTTGTCAGCGGTTTGACAACATCATTAAATGTGTATTTTTTTTAAGGCTGGGTCATCCCGTCAAACCTGGGCGGGTCTTCATTTACCTGGGCCCAAGTAAAGCCTATGTATGGAAAACACCATACATTGTATTTCGGCTAACTCTGCATTGTCGCTGTGACAGATTACGTATCTGAAGCATGTTTCAAGTCTCTACAAGCTGATTTTTACTGGAATGAACTGAAACCAATGACAGTCTGGAAGGTAGGTAAAACAATTCTAATACTTACCGCTCCAGTAGTATGTTTTTGGAAATCATTGTCAGAAACGTGACATGTACACAGGTTTTATATATATTGGACTCACACATGCAAACTCGCTGGTATTGTCCTTTACTTGTGCACTGCAGTCCGCTAACATTCTTACCATTGATTTCTTTAATACAAATACAGGAGTCATTCTTCTTACTGGGCTGGGTTAATGGCAAATCGCTGGCAGGGGAAATCGACGGCGTATCAGAATATAAATGTTTTTGGAAGACGTAAACTCCTTTTCTATATAATTAATTCATCAAATATTCATCACGGCTCTAATGCAAACATATAAATTTTACTGTTGCGATCCGGTTGCAGGATCTACCTTGATTTTATTACCGAGATGACGTATCGGGATACAAAAATTGCATTTTAATGCAAAATGTAAACGGGCTTAAAACTGGACATAAAATGCAAAACATCTGTCGTTATACGGTGAAAAAAAGAATTGTAAGTTTACAACATTCAGAAATGTTTCCTTTTTGAATATTTCATATGAGAGAAAAAAAAAAAGAAGTGTNGTTTACAACATTCAGAAATGTTTCCTTTTTGAATATTTCATATGAGAGAAAAAAAAAAAGAAGTGTGAAGAAATGATAACTCTGTGTTCCACTTTGAAATTTCACTCTATGCTTACGTATCATCCTCTAACAGGCTTTTAACTAAGCAGACATGGCAGCAACGAAAGAGTCGTACAAGTCAAAACTCCCGTCACGCAGCACAACTTTTATTAAAATCATACATGCATCACTTCCTCCTGATATGAATGTTCACACTGAAGTGACTGATTATGCATATCATTATGCATATCACATAACTACAAATACACAATGGGACAATTCAATGGCAAAAAAACAGGTTAAATAAGACTTGTTTGGGTCTAAAATGATATCTGAATCATGACTAGGAGCTTATATTTTGAAAAACTTTCATAATGCATTACAAATGTGGCCTATTTTGACCTTTTTCCTGCCAAATGTTGTCTACAAAAAGACAAACTTAATGAAAAAATGGCTACTAATTAAACTAACAATGTTAGAATTTTAAACTGTAAGGCCGCTGATGTCTTACAGCCTCCAAACTTCCTGCACTGTTATAATCTTTGGTCAGAAGAGCAGAAAAAGGACCATACCGATGCATGTTTAAGTCCAATAAATACGACCCACATACATGTTGTGTTACTGACAACCAATTTCAAAACATGAAGCTGTATTTTAGTTTTCCTGTTATTTTTGCCAAATTCCCTAATCTTTCAAAATCCAAAATTCAGATGATACACACACCTAAAAATTCAATGTTTCACTAACATGTATGTTTGAATATAGAAGGCACAATTGTGTTTAATTTCTCAGTAAAAGCAGTCTTCTGATGGAACTATATTTCCTGGCAGAGACATACATCGTCTTCCATTTAGTCCGTGTTGGACTGGTTAAATAAAATTGCTTCAACAAAAAAAAATGCAATAGACATCGCGTTCGCTGTGATGGATTATTTATCTCAAGCGCGTTTCAAGTCTCTACAAGTTGATTTTGACAACATACTGGAATAAACTGAAACCAACAGCTGCATGGAAGGCAGGAAAAACAATTCTAATATTTACTGCTCCAGTAGTATGTTTTGGGGAATCATGTCAGTAATGTAACATGTATGCAGGCTGTATACAATATATTAGGCTCAAACATGCAAAATCGCGGTATGGTCCTTTAAAGGTCTGACTTATATTTCATCGAAGGACCACGCCATTTTGCATGTTTGAGCCTAATATATTCAATTTTCATACATGTAATGTCACTGACAATCATTTCCCAAAGCATACTACTGGAACGGTGAATTAAAAATGTTTTTCCTACCTTCCAGACCACTATTGGTTTCAGTTCATTCTGCTATTAAAATCAACTTGTTGATACTTGAAAATCCTTGTATCATTCGTTCTTTTCATATCCAGTTAAGAATCCAAAATCAGAAAAAGTAAAAACAATTTGTTATTTCGTTATTCATTTACACATCTAACAAAAATAAATAAAAATAAAAATAATGAATTGTTTTTCATTTTATTTTATGCTCAAATTAACCATAGAAAATGAGAAAACAGGGCTATGGACTGAACCTGATTTTGATATTTAAGCTTTCTGAATTTTGGGGGTGGGGCTGTCACCTTAACGTTAATAATAATGTACATCTATTTTACTGAATTAATTGACAGATTAGATGAAAAAACTACAACATCTGAAAGATTCTGCTGATATTTCCTGTTGTCATGTCATCCTCCTTGAGAATTATGCATTTATTTCCTCTGAACAAGATAAAATTCTCCATGATCGTCCATGCTCGCAAAACACAAAATGCTAGCAAAACACGGAACTAAGCTAACAATTTGCTAACTTCTGGGTCATAACAATTTGGAAAGCTTAAATATCAAAATCAAGTTCAGCCCGTGGCCCCGTTTTCTCATTTTCTCTTTTTAACTTGAGAATAAAATCAAAAGTATGAAAAAGACGAAAAAGAAGTTTTTATTTGTTTTTTTTAATGATGGATTTGTAAATGAATATGAAAAGAACAAATGAATCTGTGTACCATTCATTTAAGTATCAACAAGTTGATTTTAATAAAGTATTAGAATGAACTGAAACCAATGGCGGTCTGGAAGGTAGGAAAAACATTTTCAGTTCACCGTTCCAGTGGTATGCTTTGGGAAATGATTGTCAGTAACGTTACGTGTATGAAAATGGAATATATTAGGCTCAAACATGCAAAATGGATGGTATGGTCCTTTAAAGTTCAGTGTCGGTAAATCGGTCTGACTTGCTTTAGCTGGAAGTTTACATGGACTCCAAAACAGACTTTGCATCTGGGATTTTTTTTTTTGCAAAAGGAGACACAATCAATTGAACCCTGATCCATTTGTCTAGAGCGTTCATCCAGATCAATAATGTCGTCCTGCATCTCACCGCGCAGAGGCTCCGTGCATTCCTTCCTGTTTTTGCTCCACGCACAGTCAGGATTTTTGTTTAACCGGTGGTTTGCAACAGTTGGGAGCCCGTGTCTGAGCGTGGAGCGGGATGTGAACCCACGCCTTCTGCGACTAGAGTTTGCTGAGTCTGGATAAAAGCCAAAAGCCATTACCGCAGAGCCTAATGCAACCTGCAGCCATGCAGGCTGACCCAGGGTCCACTACCGCCCATCGATTTGACTTGCAGGGAGAAACAACTGGATTACATAATTCATGCTGCTCCATTTGCAGCTGCTCATCTGGGAGATGGAGGAGAATAAATGAGATGCAACAACACGCCGCTTCACGGGAAATAAATGATTCCAGCGTTTCTATGTGTAAAACAGACTGTACTTCACCTCAACATTATTTCTGTAAGAACGTGTGAAATTTTAATACATATCCTAAAAGAAAAGCACAACCGTGTTTGATTCAACATAAAAATGACTCTTCAAGCATAAATCACTTTTTTTTAAGGGAGGTTTGCAACCCATCACAGCCTCTAAACTCCACATACTGAAAATTCATTTGAAAAATTTATAACGATCTGTGAGATCATTTTATATTTCTAATGCAAATCAGCTCATTTCATGACTTTTTAAATTAAAACAGATGAAGAAATTTGCCTTAATCTGCAATATTCCATGATGCTAATTTGTCTAAAAAACCAACAGAGTGATCCTCATTTCATTTATCTGCTCCTTTTCTGCATTTTCTTGAACAGAATCACGCTGCTGCTGCTGCTGCTTATAAAGCGTGAAGAAGAAAATTGCCCTTCCCTCTACATTTCTAGGCATGTTCTGTCATGTGGCCAAATCTCCTGAGTCCTCCTTTCATTTTCAAAAAGTGCAAATCAGCTGTTGACTGAAGATGAAGGCTGACATATTCTAACATATATGACATAACTGTTGAAATACATATCCTCATATCATTACATAAGAATCTGATGGAGGAATCTTGTTGATATGAGGAATCACCTTTCATTCAAAGCTTTTGGACTTTATGGCTTATTTTGGGGGAAGACGAAAAGGCAAAAAACCAAACAAACAAATAAATAAATAAATAAATAATAAAAGCAAAGGAATGAATGTATCTGTTTGTTTTGGGTTTTGTTTTACAGAAATAATTTTCACTTACTATAAAACTATAGATGTGAGGAAGAAAAATAACTGCTGTGCTGCCTACATCTTGTTCTGTCATGTGTGTTCTTTCCTCTCCAGAACCCTGCATTACAATTCCTAATAGTCAAGAAAAGATTATTTTATTAATTAAAATACCACTCAAGTATTGATGGAAGATGAATGCTTATATTAATTGTTTCTGTCTCATAAGGGTTGAAATAAAATCCCGTGAAATCACCAAAAACTGCTATTTAAGTAAGAAATCCTACTGGTAAACCTTGTTATGTGCCAAATTTCATTCGGAACTCTGAATTTTTAAAGGACCAACTGGTGATTTTGCATGTTACATTACTGCCAACCATTTTCTAAAATCCTTTTTTTTTTCTAACCTCCCAGGCTGCCATTTGCTTCAGTTCATTCCTGTACGCTATTAAAATCAACTTGTAGAGACTTGAAAAATATTTGAGATCACAGCAGATGTCTATTCATTTTTTTGTTTTTTAATGATCTGATCCAACACAGAGCTACACGGAAGACAACGTATGTCTCAGCTAGGGAATATAGTCCCTGTAGAAAACAGCTTTTCACCACTAAATTAAAACTGTAGTGCCTTCTACAATTTCTACAATTGTGCACAAGTGTTAACAGGGGAAACGTTTCATTTTAAGGTAGTTGAATCACCTGAACATGTGAGATTTGAAGTATTAGGGGAAAATAATATGAAAACCGAAATATAGTTTTATGGTTTGGAAAATAGTCGACAGTAATGTAACATGCATATAGATTTTACTTATTGGGCTAAAACATGCAAAATCACTGGTATGGTCCTTTAATACATATATTGTGCATTTAGTATATTATTAATTAGAAATTATGCTTGGTTCAACAGTGAATAATTCCGCGCATCACTTTTATTTATAAAAACCGACTTAATGTAAAAATTTTGGTGGAAGACACAAATAAAATATAAATATTGATGAAAATTCACTGGAGAATCTATAACTTGTACTTATAGTTATTTATGATGACCCGCTTGGAGAAACTAAAACACTGAATTTTAATCGGAAAAAAAGAAGAGATAATATAAATTCCCGTGTCGACACTCGTGACAGGCAGTTTCCCAATAATTTCGTAATGAGCCTCTTTCCGCTGCCATTCTCAGGAGTGAAACTTAAGCCGGATGAGCGTCTCACTCTTTGCGGAATTTGGAATGATAAAAGCGGACACTCCTCCACTTTACGGACATTTCAACAACTAGCCACGGACTGCAAACCGGGATAAAAACCCATTTATCGCACATAAACCCGCTGTGAACACTCACGTATCTGCTGATGAGGGTCCGAAGAGTGCTGTAATCCATCCCCATCCTGTCCCTCTTTCCTCTCCGGACACTTCTTCCTCTTCTTCTTCCTCACTCGTTTTCCCAATGATTAATTTACTACACGGTCGCTAGCTTATTTCTATTACTCCTCCTTTCTCCATGACTTTCTCCCACTTCTCTTCTTCCTGGAATTAAAGGTTGGGTCCGACAAACACGCCGGAATGTCCTACTCACCTACAACAGAATATAAGGTAGCGGAAAGTCTTTTATTACAGTTTTAAAGCTGTTTTTAGAGATGTTCTCCTTCTTTTTTGACTGGGACGATACTATCTCTCTCTTCCTCTCTCGCGCTCTCTCTCTCTTTCCCTGCGCGTGGACTAATAATCTTCTTGTCTCGCGCCGCGGCCAAAGGAGCTTTTCTTTCATCTACGTCACGAGCAGCCAGGTGGTGGCTGTGGAGGTAGCGCATGCGCATTCTGGCGTTTTGGGTACATAACTGGAAGTTTTGATTCATGAGGAAATTGATTTTGTTTTCCATCTTTATTAATAATTTCGACAAGCAAACGTGAATTAAACGTTAAATATGATCAAGCTAATAATCTAACTAAAAGTTACATCAAAGTATAAACTAATTACAAATAAAAATAAAAAAAATTAAAAAGTTTTAAATTTTAATCTTTAAAAACGTAATTAAGTAATCTATACAGTTATATTTCTGTAATTTGGTTTTTATAATATCACAGAAATATTGAAATTACTTGTGACAAAAGACAGACAAACAAGAATTATATTTGTGGCGACCAGCCAATTTTTGTATTCTTTCCCAAACAGTTTTGGTCGAATCTGAAGTTTCAGTATCATGCAGAATAGAAATTGTTGGTATTTTCACAGAATCACTTCAAAATGTAATGACACATTTCTTTTGACACAAAGAGGGAAACATAATTTTGTGACAGCAACAACAAATGTATCTTATTGCAGGAAAACCATAAAAAAAGTGTATTGTAAATGTAGGGAGCTGTCCGTTGATGCTGCAAATCTAGTAAAACACGGATTTAATCAGAATCCATTTTTTTCTGACATAACTCAATCCTAAATAATATTAGTACTCATGTGGTCCAAATATGTAATAAAAAAAAAGATAATTATAATTTTAAAAAAGAAATATTGAGCCATCAGTTTTTAAAACTGATGCTGTTGAGGTCAGAACCTTAATACGTGATTCTGTGTTTCCAGAGGGAAATGTTTTCATTCATTTGTTCATAGTCTGTTTCCTGGAGACGCTTTTCGGCGGGTTTTGTGAAACAGCAGTGTCAAGATCATCAAAATAATAGCACACACTTCCGGATACAACCTCCAAAACAAATCCGCTCTGAGCGTTGCACATCGAATGTGTACTTTAAATACATAATTCAAACGTGTTGGGTTTGATATATTGGGTATAATTTTAAGTAAATTAAAGTAAAATTTTATAGAAACAAGATATTATTGTTTCCTGTACAAATAAATTAGCATAAATAAATATAGCGGGAACAAATTGTAACATTCTTGGCAAACAGTAACTTTTATTTAAATAGGTGCTTTAACACTAATACTACAATTTCTACTTTAGTTAAGTAGCACTATTACTTTTTATTGCTGTTACACTAATTTATTCACAAGCATTGAGCGTGGCTCAGAACTGCGAAGCTCTTAATTTGAAGAAGCGTAGCGTTAGCTCTGGTCATGTTCTTCCTGCGTCTTGCTAACTTGACGCAATATGTCAAAATGGCGTTGTTGGGAGTGAGAAGCTGCAGTTAGTAATTAATAAACCGTTGGATTTGTTCCGTTTTGTTCAACACAGGAAAAAAAAAAAATAAACACGGGAATGGCAACTCTGGATCAGAAATCCCCCAACGTGCTTCTCCAAAGCCTCTGCTGCAGAATCACGGGGAAAAGCGAAGGTACATCAGTTAGCGCTAACGTGCTCCGGGCGAGCACAGACCGTACCCTACCTGTATGCAACCCGAGCCTCATTCAAGAAAAACGGCTCTGTGCTGATCAATAAACAATCGAACAATACAATTTGCTTTTACATAACTTAACTGCGTTGTTACAATTATTATAGTCTACTGACAAATTCGGCATATTGTTACAGCAACAAGAAGTGCAGATTTTAATCATAAATTAACTATTTGTATTGATTTGCATAGCTAGGTCCAACACACCCGGTGTCTTTTAGCTAATAATGAGTGCTGTATTGGTGAATAAAAAACACAATTTAGACGTGATGTTTGTGTTTGGCCTTTTGGATGCACAGAAATGAAAAGTGTGTGTTATTCATTCATATCTATAAGTTATTTGAAGAATATGGATGGATGGAGCTTGGGGGTGGAGGAGAGCGGCTCGTATGGCGGGGCAAAGTCCGCCTAGCTGTCAGTCAGCGGGCTTGGATCNATGGAGCTTGGGGGTGGAGGAGAGCGGCTCGTATGGCGGGGCAAGGTCCGCCTAGCTGTCAGTCAGCGGGCTTGGATCGCTGCACATCACCGCTTAGCGGCTTCCAGAGATCAGCATCACACGTTATTAGTCGTTTCTGTTCATTTCAGCTACACGTAAGCTTTGTAATCTGTTAGCTGCCATGCTGCACATCTCACTGCATGTCTGGTTGTTAGCTGCACTAATGCCTTGCTAGCTGCAGGCCCTTCGGGATGAGAGCGTCCGTGGAAGGTTAGCTTGTCTGAAACAGCAGCATAGCAGGAAAATATCAAACTGATCTGTATTTTGTTGCACTGACAGAATTGTTTCTTAAGCCTGTAATGTGTGTGAAAGTCAATGAAGCTGTGCAGGTGGGTAAGTTTAGTTTTTGCATCATTTCACACACTGTGAGCCAAACTGCTTTTATCCTATTAGTTCACAACAACAAAGCTTCCCACCTACAGCATTTAAGTCACACTGTGCGCTGGAAACACTGCTGATCACAAGTTTGGCAATTTCTGCACTGAAGTTCTGCCCTTTTGACCTTTAACCATTGTTTATCGATTTCTCAGCTGAAGTTGCCCACCAGTTCCAGTATGCAGTGCGAGTCATTGGCAGCAACTACGCCCCTACTATTGAGCGGGACGAGTTCCTTGTGTCAGAGAAGATCAAGAAAGAGTGTAAGTGGCATGTGGATGAACACCATCCTTCACTGGAACCAAAGAGACTGCACCTCGATCCCAAAACGATGGTTACTTGAAGGGTTTTGCCATCCCAGATCATTTTGGGAGGAGGAAGGTGGACAGTAAAAGCCTACACCAGCAGATCTGCGTCATCAGCGCTGACTTCCTCATAAAAAGATGCTGCACATCATCACACATAAATCTGTGCCATGTTTTCACCAAGGGTTGAAAGTCACTGAATATATACTTCAGTTAAAATTAAAAAAAAAAGAAAAAAAGGAAGAACTAATCGTATCCCTAAATTCACTTTGCTTGCATTAGCAGTACAGGTAAAGATCAATTAACAAAAAAGAAAAAAAAAGGTTTCTTTACTGGATCAGAAACTCTAATGAGCTGCTAAATCGCATTTTCCAGCTTTTACAAGCCAGTATTACATTATTTTTACATTGATAGTGTCTTACAGGTTAAACTTTTGTTTTTGTGTGAACTTTAAGAGAGAAACTGTCACGGAATCTGTCTTTTTTTCTGTTGGAGCTTCTCCAAAAACCGACTCTTTATTGCGCTGTAAGTGCAAAATCCCAGTGGACTTTCCTCGTAACCACAGCAGCACCATTAGTGGGAAAACATTGATCCACTTTACTGCGGAGCGTGAAAACGAAAATAGCGGAGCACTTAATGTTTATTGAAAGCAGGACTTTAAGTGGACTTCCTGGAACTTGTCTAAAATATTTTAAGCATTGTCAAAATCAGGATCGAAATCACTAAATAGGAAATTTAGCGATGGTGTTTATGATGATTTCATTCGCGTGCCTGAAGCTTTCGAATCGTTCTGATGTGTTTAAAATGTGTAACACCAGAAAACGGCTTTTACTCTGATCTCGTTGCAGTTTTGAAGCAGAGGCGAGAGGGAGACGCTGCTCTGTTTTCAGAGCTTCATCGAAAACTACAGACGCAGGTCAGTATTCATCACAATCCTCCTTAAAGGACCATACCG
>VXCM01002936.1:13073-32343 GCA_014773175.1 Lucifuga dentata | reverse complement strand
TTTTTTTTTTTTTTTTATCATCTGCCATGTTAAATTTCATTGAAAAGTGGCCCATTAGTATTGATTTTATAAGCTACTAAAAAACTTCCTTTGATCCTGGATCCAGAATATGATCTGGATCAACTCCAAAAAGTAATCACCTCTTCCTCTCAATGCTGTCTGTTCCCCAAATTTCATCCAAATTCATCCATAACTTTTTGGGATATCTCGCCAACAAGACAAACAAACACCAGTGATCACATAACTCCTTGACGGTGGTAATAATAACATTCCAGTAGACTATTGAACTATCTTTGGCCTTGACTGCTCTGACTTTCCAAGCTCAGACTACAAGATTTTCCCTCCAATTTTCCAGTCCCAAAAACATAGGTTGGGGCCAATACCTGTATCCATCACCAGCACTTGTTGTTTGAGCATTTCTTTTAAATTTAAGTTTATTAGTGACAATAAACAGGCAAATCAAGTGAATAACAAGGTGATTAAACGAAGAAAAGACAAACGAGGTGATCAGACATTAAGTGACAGCTGAGAAAAGGAGGTATACAGGGTATACTAATGGGCTTGTATGTTGGAGGGGTTTGCGTGTGGCCGAGGAGGTACAGTAGATTTGTGAGGTTCTGTGTACAGTATGTGTGTTAATATGGTTGTTGTGAATGTGTCTGGTATAGAAGCAGAAAAGAAAAAGGTAAGAGAGAAAAGAAATAATGGAAGAGAAGAAAATAAAAAACGATGGGGGGTGAGAGGGTTATGCAGTTAATGGGGAAGCGCTGGCTAGCAGCCCTGAGGCCAAGTTGTCTGAAATGCCCCCCAAGCAACAGGGGGGCATTTCAGAGACGTGTCCTGACCCTTGGATGGGCCCCAACATTTTCAACCATGATTCAAGCTAGGCCATTAATGTATTCCTGTCAATGCTAAAGCTAAGAATATACAATACACAGTTTCTTCTGTATATTCAACATAATCATTATCATTGCCAGAGCTGGTTTATTGTAACAAATATTGCATATTTACTGTGTACATTAGCAGACCATATCATGACAGTTAACTGGGAGTCGCTGTGTGTGCCAAAATGTATGTCAACATGTGCATTTGCATAGAACACAAATATTATTCCATCTGGTTATTGTCAACTACAAGGAAAAGAGAGAGAGAGAGAGGAAGCAAGAAGGGCGTACATGATGAAAGCATCCACACAAAGGAAATGTCACATAAAGTGTTCCTAAAATAAAAAGAACTGAACTAATTATGCTTTGTTGTTGTTTATAAGATGCTACTACCTCCATCTTTTATTCATCAAGATGCAAGGCGGATGGAGGTTCTCTGTCTTTTCTCTCTTGCTCACTCTCTCAAATCTCATTTCAAACAGAACCCACTGAGCCATGGAAGTGCATTCCGAATCACAATGAACTTGTTTCTCCACAGTAAGAAAAAAAGAAGGCAGAAGGAAACGCGACAAGGTGATGCTTTAGAATGGCAAACAGATTGAGAGGACTTTCTAAATGTTACCTGACAATCAGCGCCACACTGCAGGCTGACATGCACGTTCGCAAAACAGGAAGTAGTAGATGACATGTTTTGGTATTGAGGGCAGGCCAGCAGTTCACATCATCAGTCAGCCTCAGTTTTGTGTCTGGCATACACCTTCCGATGCCCACACACACACACACACAGTCAGTATGTTTACATATGTTAAAAACTCGATTATACTTGGATTAAGGTGATAAATGGTCAAAAAAATGTCATGCAAGCACCACCGTAATCAGATTGAAATCAACATGAAATGGACAAATTTTACTCAGAGTAACAGACCAAGATTGTAAGATCGCAAATCAATTTATTCAGGCATGTAAATGTTTTAATCAGAGTAAGCCTGCATCCTGGCTGGATTATGTAACACATCATGCATATTATGTGAACTGTGAAATCATATTATTTCCATCCATGTTTGTCTTGCTTGCATTTTTTCCATAATCACAGTACAAAAAAAAATAATAATAATGAAGTCTGCATGTAGCCTACAGACTGACAAAACCAACTGGACAACATTTGGCCATTTGACAAATGCAACCTTAAAACAGGTCCTCGATTTAAAAAGAAACATTCAAAGGTACTGTGAAATAATTGAGTCAGTCATCCTAACCACAAACACGCCTCAGGAAGGCCTCTCAACGTGAGATTCACATTATTTAATGGGGAATTTCACTATCATCTCTTGAACTGACCAAAGTGTATATAGTGGAGCTATGCCTCATTAGATAAACTGCAGGAGTTTCTCCCTGTGGGTATACTGTACCTGCTTCTGTTCTTTAGGGATTCACAGACATGTTACATTTCTCATTTCACAGCCACAAGTTCCCTCTGGGAATAAATAGTGTCGCTGGGGGATTTCAAGTCTTTGTGTTAACAAGACCCGTCACAGTTTGACAGCCTTTAGTGAGAGAAACTGATCCTGCAGCAAGTGTATAATGAAAACACTAATGGGAGTCGAATTTCCCAGAATGTGCTTTAAATGGGTAGGACAATAAAGGTACTATGTTGTTTCTATTAAAAACTATACATAATTAACAGCAATTATAGTAATGCCACCACTAAAAAAACAAATTCTTCTTCTTGTTATCAACTTCCATAAATAACAAACTAAACCTCGGATATTCAAAAACTATCACATCTCCATGGCCTGATTTGTTTTTTCCACAGCCATTATCTTACAGTAACCATCAAGTCTGCAGTTATAAATGTGAGTATATCCTTAATTAAGGTTTTTTCCACTGCAACAACCAGTCAAGTCTGCTACTGTTAATGTTAATAAATGATAAATAAATGAATCAAGCTTTATGGTGAATTAAAAATCTAGTTATAAAGAAAATTATATGGGAGGATAGCATACAGGAGCCAAAGTTGTTTTTTTGTTTGTTTTTTTTTTACAACTTGGCAACCCAAATGATATCATTCGTAATAGGTTTCAAGTGATCTATACAGCCTAATAAATGATTTACAAACCTCTATAAAGCCATTAGTTACTCATTACTCACTTTTAGCTCACCAAGCTTTTTAAAATGAGAAATGGCAGAGAAGTTTTACTGAGTGAGCTGCTGTCATTGCTTTTATATTATTGAGCAAACGATGACAACAACATTGGAGTACATTTATCGTCTCTGGTCATGCACAGGCTTACAGGGAAGGCAGTTAGATTATTTCTGTAACAAGCTTTGCAATGGGTTTAAGGGTGAAATGGTAAAGTGCAGGTTATTTTGAGATGTCCATAAAAACAGTCTGGAACACACAGAGACCTTTAGATTTGATATGATCCACCTCTGAGGCCACCATCTGACCTCGGCTTCTATAGAGGGTTTTGCTCTGAGCAAAAGAGAGAAAAAGAAAGTCAGAGAAGGCAGGGAGGAAAGTGAGAAAGCGAGAGGTAAGAGAAAGAGAAGCTCAACGGTGAGAGCAGGGATGAGGAGGAGGAGGAGGAGGAGGGAGAGAGAGAAAGAGAGAGAGAGATGCAGAAGCAGCACAAGAGCAACAACAGAGTGTAAGGGGAGAAGACAAGTGGAATTAAATGAGCAAAATATAGATAGGGTGAAAAGAGAATGGAGGAAAAACGAAAAAATAAGAGACTGAACGAGTGAGATGGGAGCAGGAGAGAGCGCAGATGCACTCTGGAGGGGGGTGGGGTGGCGGTGGGGTACTTAGAATAAGGAGTAAAGCAGAGAAGTGGNACTCTGGAGGGGGGTGGGGTGGCGGTGGGGTACTTAGAATAAGGAGTAAAGCAGAGAAGTGGAGCTTTGGAGTACATGTACCCTAGGGAGGATAGTATGAAGTACCCTTTGTCTTCCCACTATCAGCAGCGTCCTTTGAATAAACCTAGCCAAGCATTTCCTTTTTGTAAAGCTCACTTTGAAGAGGGGCAAAGTTAAAGCTTCTCCCACTATGGTGATCGAGTGGAGTTTTACCTTGGCCCACGCAAATTCCTTCCTCAACAGCTGTGGGTGTTCAACACTTTCATTTCCATTTTTGAGCACAGGGAGCTCACTCACTGCCGAGACATTTAACAGCAGCTCCACCTCGGTTGTGAGCCTGCATATTTTGTCCATATGATTGGCAAATCTGTCACCAGTTTCATCAAAAGGACCATACCAGCAATCATGCATGTTTGAGCCCAATATATGCAACCACATATGTCATGTTACTCACTTCCAAATTTCCAAAACATAAAACCATATTGTATTTTCTGTTATTTTTTTCTAATCCCTTAATCATTTAAAATCAAGCGTTCAGGTAATACACCCACCTTAAAATTCAATGTTTCATCTTCTACCACTTTTGCACTATTGTAGAAGGCATGGTCATTTTAATTTCTCCATAAAAGTCGTCTTCTCCTTAGACTATATTCCCTGGCGGAGAAATACATTGTCTTCCATGCAGCTCTGTGTGATTGGTTAAATAAAGTGACTTTGTCTAAAAAAAAAAAAAAAAAAANAAAAAAAAAAAAAAAAAAAACTAATAAACATTCTGTTTGCTGTGTTGGGTTCCATATCTCAAGCAAGCTTCAAGTCTCAACAAGTTGATTTTAATAACACACTGGAATGAACTGAAACCAATAACAGTCTGGAAGGTCGGAAAAACAATTCTAAAATTTACCACTAAAGTAGTATGTTTTGGGAAATGGTTGTCAGTAACATACATGTATGTGGATTGTCTATGTTGGGCTTAAACATGCACAATCTCCAGTATGATCCTTTAAACTCTTTAAATCCTAAAAATCCTTTAAAGAGTTTTGGCAAAAATGACACGACATATGGCACAAGCGTAACCCAACAAGCATGCTTCTTTACATCCAACTGGGAAACACCAAGCTCAGAATCTGAATTAATCACCAGTGATCACAATAACTCTCGAAGGATTGTTTTTCACAAGCAGGTGTGCTCCACTGGGGACCATGGGGAGGAAGGGAAGCAACAAGAAGAGGCACGGCTCTGTCTGAATCCACATCGAGAAGTTAGAGCAATGTTGCGTTCATAGGAGAAAGTGTTGCATGTTACCAGAGAGAGATGCTAATGAAGTCCTGGGCAAAGTTGTTATTAGATCAGCCCAGAACTGTCACCCTCAGCTCTCTACTGCACAAGCGACGCAGAGCGAGTGCTTCTTTGTCAATCCACAGGATTCAAAGATGGAAAAAAACTAACGGGATCTTGATGTATTACCGTGCCATGGATCAAAAGACATTTTGTCTGGTAATAAATAATAAGCACTTGAACGCATGAAGAGCAAAAGCTTTTGCAAAGCAGACCTTCCTTTTCTTAGTTATACCTTACACACTTACAGAGAAGGGTTGAGGGTTGAGAAGGGAAGAAAATAGTCACTGTACACAGCAAAAACAAGCTCTGACATGTATCTGAAGCATCCTCTCAGAATGAGGTAGTTTGGAAAATATGCTTCATTATGGGATGTGCTCTTAACACCAAAGAAGACAGTGTATAATCAAGTTTTCTCTATTGAAGAATAATAATTATTGGATGATTACTTAATTATTGGATTAATGGAAATATTTGACCTTTGTGTAAGTACAGCAGCTCAGAATTTAGAAGAAGAAACTTAAAGGAATGAATGAACTCCATTATCTTTTTTCACCACAGATGATTAAAATATCCCTAAAGTCTTGATCACATGTAAGCACACACGCACACACACAATTTCACACTAATTAAGAAAATTAAGCAAAAGCTATAAAATTCAGAATTCAAAGGGCTTTTTGGACTTATCTGCTGTATAATTTAAAAAGGACGGCATATAGTTTTACATGTTTGAGTCCAATAAATACTACCCATTACATGACTGCTAACCATTTTCCAAAATATAACACCATATTTTAGTTTTTGTGCTATTTTGGAAACTCCTCCAATCTTTTAAAATCAAATGTTCAGGTGAAACACCCACCTTAAAGTCAATGTTTCACCTGCTAATAGTTAACGTGCGATTATAGAAAGCACGGTTCTTTTGATTTCTTGGTTAAAGCAGTCTTTTCTCTTAGGACTATATTCCCCAGCGGCGACATACATTTTCTTTTGTGTAGCTCTATGTTGGACTGGTTAAATTAACTCCACATACACACACACACACACACACACACCAGGAAATGTGCACACAATGACCTCATTCCATGAGTCATAAAGAGAAAAAAAACAATAAGAACATTTCGTTTTTTCAGTTATCTGAGGAATGTGAGTTTTACACTACAAAACTTAATATCTCTTTAAAAATCTCACGTTGCCTGTTTTCTTCATTTCATTCATCTCTTGTATGAATAAGATAGCTATGGAATAGAATTGAGGCCAATCAATTTTTGTAATGATTTTGCTCAAGCAAAATGACAATACAATTCTTTATATCAAGCCAGAAAACAAAATAAGAAGAATCCAGTTGGAGACTGCTGAACAAGCAACTTTGATCCTTGAAGCCTGAAAAGAAGTCAACAGCGTATTTTGCATTTTAAAGTCGCTGGTGGCAATTTATAATCATAATGCAAAGTCATATGCTTGAATCATCAGAAATCCAGTTAATATTAAATACTAAATTATACATTCAATGTTTAAAAATGCTCCATATGCAGTCTCCCATTTGTTATAAGCACACTTCAGAAAACAGTAGGGACAGACTTGATGCAAATCCAAGTTAAAGTTGTCATCTTTTAAAGGACCATACCAGTGGTTTTTCATGATTTACTGACAACCATTTCCTAAAACATACAGTAGTACTGGAGCAGTGAATATTAGAATTGTTTTTCCTACTTCCCAGACTGCCATTGGTTTCAGTTCATTCATGTACGCTATTACAGTAAAATCAACTTGTAGAGACTCAAAACACACTTGTTGAAATAAGTAATCCATTACAATTGAACCCAATGTCTATTACACGTAAATTTTTTGTTGAAGTAACTTTTTTAACTGGTTCAACACAGAGCTGTATGGCAGAAAATGTTATGTCTCCACCAGGGGATCAATTCCCAGCAGAAGGAAACTTTTTACAAGAAATTAAAAAATGACCATCTATTCTACCTTCAGACATATATAATTATGTGTTAGCAGGCGAAACATTGAATTTTAAGGTGCATGCATCACCTGAAAATTTGATTTTGAAAGATTAGGAGATTTAGCAAGGAAAATTAAAATTCAGTGTTATGATTTTGAAAATGGTTATCAATAACAATGTATATGTGGGTAGTATTGGGCTTAAATATGCTAAATCACCCTTTAAGGGGCCAAATTAGATCGATAGAAGTAGAGAATGAAATAAAGATGTTTTGACACTTGAATGGGCTTCCAAATCAACATCACAAAGTTGTCTTTAATATTTTCAGAGTCCATGTATGTATTTCCATGTAAGTTAAATAGGATATCTGAAAAAAGTCCATGTTAGTATGTTTGAAAGTCACAACAATGCCTCAAAAATAAACTCCTGTATTTATTGTCTTCAGAAAATGACCATTGATTCCAATCCTGATGTTCATTTAGTGTGAATTCCACTCAGTGCGACTGATGTAACCATCTTCTCTTTTCAGTCTTTACATCAGGAAGAAATCTATATCGGTAATGACATACATATGTATAATTATAACTGACATTATAACTGCACATAGACCCTTTTTTCCACTGAACATTCTCACAAGCTCTATACCTTCACACACACACACATGCACACACACACACACGAACACTCATCATCCAATAACAGCACCTGTCAGTCATACTTCAGCAGGGAGAAAGTCTGTCAGACAGTGGAATCAGAGCACTAAATATGTATGTGCTATTTCCAACATGCTTTGTGAGGCATAAAGTCTTACACACATACAGGCGAGGATATGCAGCATGACAGACATAGCATGATCTTTATCATCTTAACATGGCAAGGAAGCGCTTTCTGCCCTTTAAAGTCTGATGCTTATCAATTATGACGTATAGAGTAAACAAATAAATAAAAATGACCTTGTACACAGTTCTAGTCATATTTTAACCTTCAGAGGATAAAATGTTTCAACATGTTCGCCTATTACTGGTTTAAAACATGTGTATCTAAATGTTTATTTGAAGAATTGAATGGCCCTACCAAAAAATAAACAGAAGCTAGATACTGAAAAACCATAGAAGGCAAACAAATAAAATATAGAGGCGTATCACTAAAAACGGTGATAGCTAATGAGCTAAATGAATAATAATGATAATGAATTTCAATTAAGAGTGTGTGTACATCTAATTTACTATGGTACTCTAGTATGACTATGTGATCCTTGCATCATACTCTCCCTGCCAGACAAAGCAGGAGCAACTGCAGTAGCCATAAGGTTCCAGAACTTGTTTTGGATAGAAAGATTCTACAGACAAATTAAAGAGTGACTATTAATATGTGAAACTCTGCAGGGTGCTACAACCAAAAGCCTTCTTTCTTTTTTAGAAGCTAATAATGTCTGAAAAAAGGCCAGAATATAGTCCATGGTAGCCTTTGATGAATACTGACTAAATTGCCAATAGTGCTTACTGAAACAGTAAATACTGATTGCAGTACTGAATCTGTGGAATCTGAGGAATCAAAAAAGCATTTTTAAAGCAATGAAACTTAGCCTTAGGCTAAGGCTACAGTGACAGCTATGCAGAACTTTTCATTTGATGCCGCAGTCACAATTGAATGCAATGGAGAGCTCGTCTTTGTGTCAGCTATTTGTTTTGTTTTGACTGAACTGTAAGTTTTTGCTGCCTTGCTCTCAGTTATGAACAATGGTAATATTAACTATAACAATGTAATAAAATAAGATAAAATAAAAAATAACTGGGTTGATGCATGAATAGTGTAATTTGGGCATATAGACAAATTCTCCATTGTATTACCCAGTAATCATACATCTCTGCTACAGTTCCTACAGTTTTCTATAGAAGAGGAGGTGAAAAAAAAAAAAAAGTAATAAACACAAGTAATAAGAGAGGAACGCTGTTTCACAGGAAACACGTTGACATAAAGTGAGTGCTCAGGTGTCTTAAGGAAGATGTGTGAATATGAACCACCTCAGTTACGTCCACGTCAGTAACATGACACCCATCAGCAGCATCAGCATCTGATTCCCAACCTTCTTCAGCTTATCCTTAAACATTTGATTTCAGGCGTCCCTTATGCTGCCTCTTTCAAAGCTGCTGTTGTATAACAACTAGTGAGTTTAAAGGTGATTTAGTTCAAGTGAAGCACTCTATATTTATCAGAAAATTCATCTTTTTTTTTGTTTGGGNGGGGGGGGGGGGGATATGGATACAACCTTAGTAGCATATCTATCAGTTCTTTATGGCTGTTATTTTACTGTACAACAAGAGATGATTTTCTGAAATGATGTATTTTGTTTTTCATACTGGGCAAATGCATGTTTTTGTTTTTAATATTTGAATTATATCTAAATAAATGAATAGGTTTATCATTATACACTGACAAACAGCTAACCCTTGTAATGTGTTAATTGGATTATTGTCTCAACACCAATGGCTTGCTTGACAAATAAAATATTTTGTGACAAAATAGTTTGTGTGTGAGTGGGTGGGAGTGNGGGGGTTAGTACAGTGTTGTAAGACAAACCATAACCATTTGTTCCAGGGTTTCTAAGCAGGATGGATGAATCTCAAACTAAAGAGAATTTGGTTTGGTTTGGTTTGGTTTTTATTTCCAGCGATTTGTCTCATTCATTCATCCTTTTTATGGCGTTCTGTTGCAATTCTATGTGTTCTATTCTGCAAGGCTGTCTGTTT
The DNA here is from genome assembly GCA_014773175.1 of Lucifuga dentata. NCBI lineage: Eukaryota > Metazoa > Chordata > Actinopteri > Ophidiiformes > Bythitidae > Lucifuga > Lucifuga dentata. Next base: position 22,564 of record VXCM01002936.1, on the reverse strand, counting down.
CTCGCTTTTCATTTCATATCATAATGAGTTGAAATAAATGCACAGAATATTTATTGAGATTTATTTATTGAGGCCAATATATTGGCCTCAATATATTAAAATTAACATTATTTTAATCGACTGTTTTAATTTGTATTATTAAAATCAACTTGTAGAGACTTGAAAGTGCTTGAGATATGTAATCCAACACAGCAAACAAGATGTTTATTAGGTTTTTTTTTTTTTTTNTTTTTTTTTTTTTTGACAAAGTCCCGTCAATCGATCCAACACAGAGCTGCATGGAAGACAATGCATTTCTCCGCCAGGGAATATAGTCCAAGGAGAAGATGGCTTTTACAGAGAAATTAAAATGATCGAGATTTCTACAATCATGCATAAGTGTTAGAAGATGAAACATTGTTTCATTGCATGGAAAGAAAATCCTTTATATTAGCAGCTCCAGTTTATAACTTTACAGCAGGAACAAGGGTAAATGCTTGTTGTCATCTGAGTTTTATGCATAAGAAAAGAAATGTCACCTTGAGGTAGGAGGTATCTTTTTACAAGAACCTACGCAACACCAATATGACCTTTTCCTTTAGTCATGTCCAAGTAGGTCCTATAAAAGAAGACGGAATAGCAAGAATAGGGAGAGTTGGTCAATTCTGATAGAATGCACATAAAGACAGGTACAGTATCATACTTCTTAGGGAGATATTTTTTGAGATTTTTTTGTTTGTTTTGTTTTTTACTGATATAAATTACAGAACTGAATTTTGAAGGAGGTGAATAATTCTTGTGCATTTGTTTGGGTGTGCATGTTTGCATTTTCTCATGTTGTATGTGTATTCAGTCATGCAGGAGTGTGTGTGGATTGTATTGCTTTGGCCCTTTATGCTTGCTATAAGCATCCCACTAGACTGTAAGGAAGAGCAGGGCGGCGTCTCCCACTGCCTTTCCATTTCCCAAGATAAACTTCTAGATCGAGTCATCCAGCACACTGAACTTATCTACCGCGTCTCAGAAGAATCATGCTCTTTGTTTGTGAGTAAATTATCCCAAAATGAATCTTTGCATTTGTTCCCTGTATGGGAAATAATGGTTTAAATGTTCAACCGACCTGTTATATCCGCAGGGTGTCACAGTACCACAGGGACATGGATTTTGCAGCGTGTACTATATGTAGCCTCAGGAGAAATTGAATCACTTACTATTCACATTGAATATCATTACAACAGAAAATTATATTCATTGTGCCTGGAAAGACAGAATTTGACTTAAGAGCAGTCTAGAAAAATTCATAACCTGCAGGGGGAATATTCTTATCTGATGCCTTTGGGCATGAGTTAGGCTTTTTTATATTTTTATAAAATGTGAAATCAGGATTTTAAAAGCAATGAAACTTAGCCTTAGGCAAAGGCTACAGTGACAGCTGTGTGCAGAACTTTACATTTGATTTGCGATGCTGTCTTATATATTTTTTTTCTCTGCAGCACTAAAAAATAATCTTGTTAATAATTTTGAGTCATGCAGAGAGCAGTACAGTTCTTTTATGATTTATTTCTTGCTAGTGAACCCTACATGTTCCAAACTAATATTTTTATTATTTATGATCAAGCTTAGCAAGAATATCTGAAATAAATTCAACAAGAGAGAGAGCAAAATCATTTTTGTTGCCTTTATCACAGTATGCATGACCAAAATCTCAAGCTTTTTCCGATAGATACTGTGTTATGTGCTTTTGATTCTGACATGATCATTGCCTCTCTGCTGGGCTTCAAAGTAATCTTTCCATCTCTCCTCTGAGCCAGAGATGTTTTATTGAAGAAGCAGGCCTACGTTGGAGTACATACAAGTGTGATAATGATATACCACAGCAGCAAGAGAGCAGGTTTTGCAGCCTGTTGAATCCCTTTTGCTCTAAGGCTTGAGATCCAAAATGATCTTTGAAATGGGATGATGTAGGGCTTGTTATGGAGAAGACGCTGTATGAGGTTTATAAATAAGAACATGCTGAGGAACAAAATGTGCCTCTGCTGTGTCTCCAGTGACCAAGGTTACTGCAGCTCATGGCATTTCTCTCTACGTGCCTTTGTTGAATGTGTGCGCTCTTGTAATTCTCTGCTTATGGGGACCAAATGTCATCACAAAGATCAGAAAAATCCCCTTAAAGTGAAAACATTATTTTTGAATTTCTATTCTTAAAGGGGGTATTTTGGGATTAGGACTGGAACGTGATCATTTTAAGTTATTGACTAAACGCAGCTGTGGATTTAAAACATACTGCCAGTCCAAGGCCTCACATTATATCTGATTCATTTACAAAATGTCTCTTTTGTTTTAAATAAACTTGAACCTTTCAGATCAGGCTGCACTGGAGAGTATAGCATTGTGTAGCGTTGTAGCACAGATGTGTATGCAGATGTGTGTGTTATTTTTATTTTGTACATAGGAGGAGATGTTTGTCCCATTTCCCTTACGGCTCCAGAGGAACCAGGCTGGCTATGCATGCATCACCAAAGCCTTACCTGTTCCCAGCTCCAAAAGTGAAATCCAACAGATATCTGTAAGCAGGTAGCCGCCCCTGATCACCAAGGCATTTTCTCTCTCTCTCTTCCTAGTCAGAGATTTTATCTTCATTTGTGGGTAATAAGAGTATGTGTGTGAATCTGTGTTTTTAGTGTGTGTGTGTGGGTGGGTGGGTAGGCGTGTGTGTGAATGTCCATGTGTGTATAGGCAGAGGTAAAGAATAACTAACTACAGTACATTTACTCAAGTTAAGTACAGGTTTGATGTATCTATATTTTACTTTCAAAAATAAGCTCACATACAGTATGTGTGTGTATATGTGCATCTTTTGTATGGTATTAATGCATGTCTGTGTTTCTTTGCATGCACACTCTTCTCCCAAATCACTTTGTAACAGCACTGATTCTCAGAGCTCAAGCTGTCCTTTACAATAGTGGTCACTAAGTGCATAAATGAGCCTTCCCTCCTCATATACCCACGCTTGCCAGCTACTCAATGAGAGGATACTTTACACTAATTACAATGAAAGGTCCCCAAAGCTCATGAATATATATGACTCTTTGATTTATTACATTTCTAAACATTGGTTTTAGTCTGTGCCGGGGTATATTTGGATACAGAGCACCGAAAAGGTCAGCTTGATCAGCAGGGTTAAAACTTGAATACAACCTTTTGGCAAAAGGCCAAAAAGGATCAACTGCCTGATGTGAATTATAATTTGTTTAATTGGAAGTTCTACAGGTATTCTTTCTCACCTAATAAAGGTCGAGTGTATAACAAAGGCAGTTTCTTTAATTACTGAATCTCAACACTAAGGTTCAAATTAGACCATCAGTACAACACGGTAAATGTGAAACTTCATATACTGCAAAACCCCTCTTTACTAAATTAGTGATTTGTTCTGACCTTTCAGTGAAAGTATTACTCATGCTGTGATTTATTTATTTATATTTTTTTATGACAGTCAGTGGTGCTTGCTTGAAAGTCTGCCCAGCTTAGGGAAATTTCAGAAAGCTCAAAATTTCCACCTTTTTTGTTGTTGAACCTTTTGTGCCTGACAAGTCCTTCTACCTCTCCAACCCATGCTGCTATGAGTTATTTTTAAATGCACACATAGGGTTCACCCATAGACTTCAATAGAAGGAATGAGTAAGTGCAGCTACCGTAGCTGTGTAATGCATTATTCTGTTCCCCATAATGTTTTCTTTTCATTCACTTATTCATCCAGTTCAACTTCTTTAGTGCTGTGATTTCAGCTCTTCATCTGTATGAAATGCAGGACAAATGGTTGCTCCACTCTGTGTTGATGCTGGTCCAGTCATGGATCGAGCCTTTGGTCTATCTGCAAACCACGTTGGATCGTTATGACAGTGCTCCAGATATGCTGCTCAATAAGACCAAATGGGTGTCAGATAAACTGATCAGTCTGGAGCAAGGTGGTCCTCATTAAAAAGGTAATTCAAATGTGAAGGCCAAAATAAAAGCCATATGATTGTGTCAATGCGAGATTTACATTGTATTATGAATATTTTCCTGAAACTTTCTGTCATGGGTGTTGTGGCTGTTTAGATGTTGGGTGAGGGGATGTTGCCTACAACATACAGCGAGAATGGATTACTCCAGAATGATGTGCAGCCAGAGATGCTTGAGTCTGTTCTGAGAGACTACACCCTTCTCAGCTGCTTTAAGAAAGATGCCCATAAAATGGAGACCTTCCTCAAACTTAAGTGTCGGCAGACTGACAAGTACAACTGTGCATTATACTAGAACACTTAACATAGTCAGGAAGCACATAAAAAACCATTCAGCATATCTTTTAAATAATACAGCACTGAGCTTTTAATGAATTCCTGAGGTTGGTGCATATGTGCTTATAGATATGACCATGCCTGAGGCAATTCAGCCTTGTTTTCAATGCAGTACATTCTTTTATAGATTGTTTTGGAATACCTTCACACAAAACTAAGTAGGTGTAATACTCTGCCCTTTCTTCAAGATACTGCATTTTATATTACACTTCCCAGTTGTTATTTTAACCTGGCAAAGGCAATACAGGGCAGAAAGGATTATTTACATGTTCTTGCTGTCAAAAAATATGCATATCCTGCCATTGATTTCCATTTCCTTTGTTCTTAACTGGGGTTTGTATTCCTTGCTGTTCCTAGCTGTGTTTGATTATTCCCCTGGCCCCTAGAGTATTTGGTGAGATTATTTTAAATTGTGTTGTTTCACTTCTGCATTAGTGGAATGAAACACTTTCACCAGAGATGGGTGTCAAACAGAGAGCAATCTTTACTTTAAAAAACACATTTTGATTGGTGAAAGAGCATGTAGAAGGAACATAGGGAGAACAAATTACAATAGTTAAGATAAAAGCTCAGACTTATCTGGTGTTATTTCCATATAATCACAATTTTGTTTTTTGCTTAATGCCCCCCAATTTTTTTTTCAAGAAAAATAATAAGAATTTATGTTAATTCTTTCTTTTTTTAATTGTTAGATAAATCCAGATATAACCTATGCTTTATTGCTACCGTCATGTGTAGAGAGCCCACTGTACTGTTATTAGAAAAGCGCTGTAGAATACAGATCTTAATAAAGCAAACTGTAAAAACATTTTGAATATGTTAGATTTGAGCTCACAGCCCACAGCTTTATGCAACCTGTGTTTCCTTAACAGGATTGTGTTATTTCCACAGCTTCCTCAACTCTTCCCTTTCCACTCCAAAACACAAGAGGGCAGTAGTGCTCTGTCATGAAGGTTATCTCAATTAATAGCTTGCCAAATCATACATACATTTCATCATGACACTGCATCGTGTGTTCTCTAATTGAGATTGGTACACTGGAAAGTTAATGGCTATTTTTTCCTCTTCACTTCTGGGTATGCAGCATATTTTGCTAATACATGGATTATTTCTTTTTTTTTTTTTTTTTNTTTTTTTTTTTTTTTTTTCTGTGACACTGCAAAAGTAAAACGTGGACCCACATTTAAATCATCATAATTTCCTTTTGTTTACATTTTCTGTTTACATTGTCTCTCCTACACCATGAGACAGGTAAAAAAAAAAAAAAAANAAAAAAAAAAAAAAAAAGCAAAAAGAAAAACTTAAATTTTTTCCCCTTAGGTTTCTTCCATACTTCCCCACTTCTCACAATAGTGTCCTCCTCTGTCCTCTGCTCTTCCATCCATCCTATCCAAAGATGTAAATCAGCCTGTGGTTGCTGCAGTGTGTCGGGTGTCAGCACAGAGAGGTGGTGTCATGTGGTGTGGGTGGATGTTGGGGCAGGATGTGGTATTGGGGCCTAGTGTCAGCAATGTCAGGTTCGGCTTCCTGTGGCCTAATCATTTCAGTATGGGGCACTGAGCGGACTAGGTCGCCTCTGTTCTACTCCACAGGACTGCAACTCCTCTGCATTTGCCTTTTTTTTGAAAGCCCCACCTTATCACACCACATTCTCTAACAGTACACAAGAAATCATAGCCTTGAGGCCATAAATATTAAAGATTGGCTATAAGTAGTTATATGAGGGATGGGGAGAGTGAAATTTTGGAAAGAAGGACACAGCGATGAAGGGAGGGGAACAGGGGCCGCGTGATTTCACAGTCTAACTATTATAACCTGAGGAAAGGAAAGGAAATCTAGACTGCTGGGATGCATAAGTGGAGCAGAGGAGGCAGACAGAACAGCAGAGAGGTAAAGAGAGAGAGGGAAGGAATAGGGGGGAATGTTAATAAAATGGATTAGGTGAAGGAGGCAAGAGGGGTTAAAAAGATAATAGTTTTTTTCCTCCATAGTGACAGTATGAAATATGTCAATCAAATGAAGATGAAAATACAGCAGAAATGAGAGAACAAACAAAAAAGCTGGAGCAGCACAGCAGAGCAGCATGACACACAGCAAAGTAGGTTGGATCTAGAGAGAAAATTGATGGCTGGAAGGCATAGCTGGGGGAGTTGGGCTAGCAAGTGTTGCTGGCTTGCTATGAAACCGTATGAAGTCCTTGAGCCTTCACTGGGTTGCTTGGCTTCCACATTGTTGTTTTGTTTTCAGTTATGGCTCAAAAGGACAGCTTGGAAAGGCCTAGAACAGTTTCTCCAGCCCCGTATGATCACCTACACTGAAAATCATGATTTCTGTGACTTTCTTATTTTCTTTGCATTCATAACATATTTTGGTTATCACAAAAAGGGATGAGCACAGGTGAAAAGGGAAGGACAGCCACAGCTCAGAATGTTTCCTCATGACACAGCCATTCCTATCACACCAACAAAAACTAGAGAGAAAGTGCTTTGAGCCATGACAGAATGGTATAAGCTCTCAAATGCAGCCAGCCACTCCACTCCCGAGCTCAACGTGCTGCAACATGCAGAGCTGTCAGTGTGTGTCTTTGTGCATATTCACATGAAAGTGTTTAAGTAAACCTGGCTGTCTGTTGGACCAGTAACACACACATGTAAACCTCTGTCTAGCAATTTTCCTTCAGCCTCCTCTTGGCTTTAGGAGGCATTTCTTTAAGGCTATGTGGAGATGTGAGCACGGGTCAAGCGGTCATGGGGGTGAGGGTTCCAGCGTGTTAAAAGATGTCACATGCAGGTCATTAGGTTGTAACAGCAGCGGCTCATGTTTCACCCAGGAACAAGTAAGATATAGTGAGCAAGAGAGAATATATGATATGACAACTGAATATGGTTGAAAGCATCTCCAATGAGAGAAAACTTTCATGTTAAAAGGACTATGTTAGCCCCAAAGGCACCATTTCTGACACACTGTTCAAAAGTCCCAGTAACACAAGTTCCTATAAAGGAAATGTCTTTTGTGAGTGGCCTAAAAGAAACAGTTCCAGACTGCCTTAACTTTCACCCTTCCTCTTTGGTCTTTGCACCAGGCAAGCATGTTCAAGTTTCAAAAAAGCTTTTCATTTTCCCATAATGCAGCATTATCAAGCTTAAAGCTAGATTAAACTACCTTGCTATCTTTTAGAGTAAAATACTTAGCAATGCAATAAAACATGAGGGAAGTAGACCTGATAACTTGCAGTTAAAAGCAAGTTTTAAAAAAAAATTTCATTCAGAAGCTGCTTGCTTCAGATATTGGACTGATAACAAAGACTGAGGAGGAAGGGTAAAAATTTGGGCCAGGAAGGAAGCCGCTCGGGGTTGTCTGGGGTTAGAAATATGTGCATTTTGTATGAAAGTTAATATGAATAAAGTAATGAATTTTCTTTTTTTTAACAATAGATTGTTCTTATTATAGTGTTTAAAAGGGGAAAGGCTCTTTGTACAGAATTTTACTCAAGAGAAAAAACTCTACAGTTCAATCAGTATGTTTACATGCATGTTAAAACTTTGCTTATACTTGCATTGCAATGTATCAATTTTTTCAAACATTATGTGTACAACTTAATTAATTTGAGTAAGCCTATTCCAAGTAACAGATAAAGTATTGTAAATCAATTCATTCAAGCATGTAAATGTAATAATCGGAGTAAGCCACCTCCACATGTATTTCCTCACCTGTAGACCCTCTGTATAGCCAATTATACAACACCTCATGTATATTTTGCGAACCACAGAATCCTATTAATTCCATCCATGCATAGCCTTTACTCTCATCATTGTCTTGAATTTGAAATTCATCTTTAACTTTGTTTTTTGTTTTTTTTTGGCACTTGAATTACACTCAAAATATGAGTGTAGGGAGGTGGAGAGAGTCTGTAACCCTAACTATACAAAAGCTACAAAAAGAGCAATTACCTGACATTACCTGACATGCATTAGCCATGTCTGCTTTTCTTTGCTTCTCCACTGACTCAAACAGTGTTAGCTGACCTGAATCTCTGGCTCTCTTTTGCTTCATTGAAGCTGCCTAACAAATAACCAGGAGAGAGAAAATACTGTCAAGTCCAACACCATGATAATTTAGCTTTAACAATACAACTAAGACCTTAATGTAACATTTCACATTTCAGGGCTACTATGCCGATCTCCACTATAAGCCAACCCCCAGTTTTGACCTGCAAATTAGGTTTTTGCAGAAACCCGCATATAAGCCANCCCCCCCCCCAATACCTCCGTGATGGAGCCGGTACGTATCATAGCATCATAGCGGCACTTCACGGAGAGAATTTCTTGACTTTATAGAGCCAGCTGATCAGTCAGTATATTAAAACTAATAACTTATTTGATTTGATTTCACTTTTCCCAAATTAAATATTTTAAACATTTGATAATTAACCAAGAAATGGCTCTAACACTGGTACCGGTTAACATGATATTTATTTCAGCAGCTGATTATGGTAGCTGCTTACCGGCCTCTGTAAAATGTGCTTAATAAGATGTTTTGTCAGGAAATATCTCATTATAAGGTATGATTTAAACTATTTTNATGTGCTTAATAAGATGTTTTGTCAGGAAATATCTCATTATAAGGTATGATTTAAACTATTTTCCATAGGTAGTGGTAATGTGTAGTATTTCCATGCCTGGAAATTTGAATTGCTCCACTATAAACCGGATAAAAACCAGATTTGCATTGTGAAATTTGGTTACAAAAAAAAAAAAAANAAAAAAAAAAAAAAACAAACTCGGATTATAGTTCTAAAGTAACTCCAAATTACTTTCTCTACCGTGGTGAAAACTGCGGGATGATGGAGGTGAAGGTGGATGAAAAGATTGGTGGTGTTGCCTTCTTTGCGGTTACTGTTGAACGGCATTTCCTGCTGACAGGGTGTCTACCAACACGCTGTTTTTTTTTTTTTTTTTNTTTTTTTTTTTTTTTTTTGTTTGTTTTTGTTTGTTTTTTTTTGTTATGGAATCCAAAAAATTCCCACACTAGCAAGCTAACTTTTTTTCAGGTTAGGGTAGAGTGTCTCGCTCATGTCTGTCATCTCCTCTGACATGATTTTGTGCAGCAGTAGTTGTCAGTAGTCGTCATACACTGTGGTAGTAGTTACACAGCTAGTTAAAAAAAAAAAAAAAA
>VXCM01002936.1:0-13047 GCA_014773175.1 Lucifuga dentata | reverse complement strand
GGGGGGGGGGGGGGATTGGGGAGGGAGACAAAGCAAGAACAGAAAGAAACAGAAATGATTTAAGAGGCTAAGGATTACCTACATGATTATCTACACAATATTATCATATGTGTATTATTACCATGATAAAATATCATGATTATCTTCAATAAGATAATAAGTATAATAGCGTGCTATTGGTCATCACAGACTCCATGGAAATGGCTCAAAGATAGCAAGGAGAAAAATGTCTGGTTCTGTTGCAAATCATTGTGTGCAGCTGTTTTCATGTTGTTGTCAATATGTAATCTGCATGTGCTAGAGACACAAAAGTAAAAAGTCTCACTGTGAAGCTGTGTTTAATGGGGGATGTGCTTGTAATGAAACAGGCCCTATGGGGTGGCTCTTGGTTTGTGCCAGCTGAACACTGCTAATAGCTGTGATTTACACCACCAGGAAATTAGGTGATTACCTTGCAGCCTATGGGGAAACATGATGACGCCATGCAAACTCAGTGGGGAAGGGACATCGATCGTCCAAAACTGAAGCCCTCCGCTGTGTCAGGGAATCATGGAACTGTTGTTCAACCAAGCATTCCTGAGCTGTGAAGACATGGTGAAACCTGAGAAGAAATCTACATCTACAAATTGCAAATAGACACTGAGGAGTTAAACATGTCCCCGTTTAAACTTGGCTTTGTCACACATTTCATTCCCAAACTCACTTCATTCTCCAACAGCAGACAGAAAGCTGCATACATTGGACTTATTAAAGAAAAATATGTGAGATAAATGCAAAGTTGCTTTTATGACAACATCACAGGCTCCATGGAAATGGCTCAAAGATAACAAGGTGAAAAATCTCTGGTTCATCGTGGTTCAGCAGTGTTGAAGTCATGGCAGCACACAATTTTTGTTAATGTTCATTGATCAAGGTCATAGGAATGACATTTGATTCATCAAGCTTTGTGTTATATTCTACCGTACATGTCTGAAGGCGCTTCATCATCTTTATGTATATGTTCAGCTTTTATTTACAGAAGGAGGCACTTGTGCTTCTGTTTATGAATGAAAGTTTGGAGTGTCTATTCTGGCTTCTTCACACAACACTGGCATTAACTGAAGTTTAAAGCTTCTGTTTTAAAGCAAGGACAACCTGCACTTCTACTCATCAGCTCACTGCAGATATAATGAAAGACAAAGAAAAACATCTTCGAGGCCTATATCTAAACCAGCAGCTGTGGAACAAAAGCTCTCACTTCAGGAAAGAAAAACGAAGAGGGCGGACAGATGCCAAAAGAAGCTAAGCTTAAATCAATGCAATTTCCTCCCTTCATGTCTTTGCCCAGAAGGACCTTTTGGAGTTTTCCACCACTTTTGTTCCTTTAGATTCTTTCAGCTTTGAGGTATACTGTAAATTGCGATGGACACTGAGGTGGCTGAGTTTGCTAGAGGAAGTGAGGACTGTGGAGGGGAATATATATATATATATATATATTTATATTTGTCTTTCTGCCAGGCTGTCTGCTAGTGTTTTTCTTAGATCAAGACTCAGGCCTAAAAATCCAGTGCATTTCCTTCACTTCAGGAAGCACTTTCATAACTTCAAATATAATAATTTCCTTTTTGGAAAGACACCAGGGATTATCTATGTGTATTTGGCTTTCATTTATCTGTTTTTTTTCCCTGAAAGACAAGGACTGATGAAAAAAAGGAAGCATCTTGCAGATAGTAAATAGTTGGACCTGTGGCTTCTGATCCTATATAGGTTTGATAGGTGTGGTGAATTCAGTTTTGACTCAGGGTTTATGATTTACTGCCTCTCTGGTTAGGCTCCAGGAAAGCAGAACTGACATCCTCTGTCTATTTTGCTGTTTGTTTTGCTTTCCTTTAATGCTAGCACCACTGAATATAAAAGGTATGCATTGGGAATCCCCACCTCTTCTGACATATGGTACTGAGGAAGTATGTAATGCCTTTCATATGTGTATTAATTAGAATGTGGCATATCTGTTTGCAGGTCCAATTACTGAGGAAGTTTTGCATGCACGGTAGATCAAACAAACAAAAACTTTCACAATGAAGTGACCTTAAAAGTTAGTGAGTTAACGCAAGCCCTCAGTGCATGCTGACTGACTAGCACACCTAAATCTAACAGAGCCATCAACATTGTTACAGATACACAAATAAAATGTCTTTGAAGATTCTTAAAGGTGCAATAGTTGGAGTGTGAGTGTGACCTGATGGATAGGCTGGCCAGATTTGGGAAAGTAAACTACAGAACAGAGTAACCCTGCCTCCCCCCACCCCCAACCATTTTCCAAAAATGTAAAACCATATTTTAATTTTCCTGTTATTTTATCAAATCCCCTAATCTTTCAAAATCAAACGTTCAGGTGATACACATAACACACAAACATGTTTGTCCAAATGTAGAATGGATGGTTGTTTTTAATTTCTCTATAAAACGTGTTCTCCTGGGACTATATTTCCTGGCAGAGACATACATTGTCTTCTATGCAGCACCATGTTGGATCGGTTAAATAAAGTTACTCCAACAAAAGAAGGAACTTAATAGACAATGTGTTCACTGTGATGGATTACCTATCTCACATTTCAAGTCTCTATAAGTTGATTTTTATAGTGTACTGCAATGAACTGAAACCAATGGCAGGCAGAAAAAAATTCTAATAGTTACCACTCCAGTAATATATTTTGGGAAATGGCTGTCTCGACAACAATGGCTGTGTATGTGGGTTGTATTGATTGGGTTCAAACATGCTAAATCACTGGTATTGTCCTTTAAAACTGGGCTAAATTTTCTTAAAAGCTTAAAATTTTAGGTTACAAGTATCAGCATTGTAATGAGTACTGCATATTCCAACGTGTAAGATACTAAGATATTTTGTATATAGTAAAACACACTGAAAACAATAAACTACGGTGAAAAGTTATATTGTTAGTAACTTATATGTCTAAAATTAAATTTAGCACGCTGTTAATCTGACCAAATGACCAAAACAACAATAAACATGTGACAAACCTCTGCTCCTGAGTCACAATATGTTCTGCTGATGTTGCTCTAATTTTAAGACCCTGCTGCGAGAAAGATCAGTGTTGCATTAGGTTAATGATCTGCAGGTACAAGTAAAACGTCGGCTGTTACAGATTCGCTACTAAAAACCTTTAACCTAATTATATTTCATTTTTAATATTTGCCGCACAAAGATGATTTATACCACCAAAAACAGCATATAACATTCCTTATTCAGCAGAGTTCATCACAGGTCAAGTTAGCATATGACTTTCACCATTTGTAGAGAATTAGACATTCTAGCAGCAAACGGCTTAGCATAGTCAAGCTCACATCCCTTGTCACAAACAGAAGGCTCAGATCTGCAATGTCTGCTTGATGTTTAGAGGAAATTGGTAGGATATGTCATAGAATGTTTCAAGTGCATGGGTAATTTGTAGTACTGTTTGTTGCTGATATGTTGTATGAAAACTCAGTCAGGTCAACTGGATTCAAGTTTTTAATTCTGAAACATTTCACCNATGTTGTATGAAAACTCAGTCAGGTCAACTGGATTCAAGTTTTTAATTCTGAAACATTTCACCATCCTTCCAAATGGCTTCATCAGTCAAAAATGAATGCACAGAAGAAGGATTGTCGATGATGCTAGATTTATCCATATTATGTGATGCATTGGAAGACTGAAACATCTGTGAGAAATAAAGATGCATTTTCGACATTCTATGGACTTTAACCATCATTACAGGATTAGTTAATGATTTGATTTCTGTTGTTTACTGGAGATCATTTGACTTTGCCATTTAGCACAAAACAACATGTTGTAACTCTTTGGAACTATCCATTTTTGATCCACCCACCATGGATGATGCTTTGAATTACACTGTTTACTTGTTGTGGTCCCCCTGACTCCCCTAAATTTGTGGCTTCCTTCCATGCCCTCTACAGCTGACCAGCTGTTTATGTAGTTCTCAACCACTTCGAACAGAGGGCGGTGTAATTTTCATGTGGTATATAACACATACCAAGGTCAAATACTATTTGCAAATAAAAGAGGAAGAATGAGATATTTGATCCCAAGGCATCAGAATTACGAATAGCGACATTACATCAGCTTATGTCATGCTACAGTGGTGGCGAATTAAAGGAGGCAAAGAGGCCTAACCTGGTCCTCAGGGACACGCACTTGGTAGGAGTCACGACTGAGTCTTAGTCATAGGAAAATATGTCATTGCAAAGATAAACCACACATCTTTATTGTATCTATTGAAAAACACAAGTGTTTCCATGTTCATGAAAATGATTAAAAAAAAAAAAAAAAACAGCTNAGAGAGAGAGAGAGAGAGAGAGAGAGAGAGAGAGAGAGAGAGAGGGAGAGGGAGAGTGATAGTGTTTTACTATATACAAAAGAAGGGTTGTGGTACAATTATGTAAGTGTTTGTGTGCAAATGTACGTGGTGTGAAGGAGGTACACCACAGCGTGTTAATGTGTGTGTCTGATTAACGTCTGACTATAAATCAGACTGGGAGCGGAACTGGTGATGGCAGTTTGGTAGCCGCACCACATCTAGGCTCAGCAGCTGCAACAAGCCTATAGGTGCACAAACATAGACACACAATGTGACAGACATTTCAAATTATCTTTGGCATTTCATGGATGCACATGACCTTTTACTCTTTCAGTTGCTGTGCAGCACACCCTAAAAAATATCTAGTAGTTAATTTTGTAATTTAATTAAACGCATACCTTTCTTTTCACTAAAGGAAAAATCCACCTTGAAATCCTTGAGCACTGTTACAAACCATGACTGGAAAAACACTTTACACGTCTAAACATTCAGGGTCAGTGTTTGGTCTCTCACTATTTTGTACTGACATTCAACAAATATACAAGGAGAAATTCCATTTTATATGAGGCAGAGATTCCCACATCTCCAGGCTTTAGGCCGTAGCTATAGCTATATAGCTATAGGCGGTAGCTTTTGCTCTTATGTACCCGTTCTCTACAGGTTCTCTACAACAAATGGTAAATTACAGTGACTCACAAAATCGTGAAATATGTTAATCATGCATTAATGCTGAAATGAAGAAGAAAGTTAGAAGTGCACCTTCTTATTCTGGACTAAATCTTGGTGGTTTTTCCATTGCAGCAATGGGACTTTTAAAAAAAATCATAGAAGAAAGTACTCTGAGTTATTCCTCGAGTCATGCTGACTTGGTATCTACTTTAGCAGGGCAAAGCTTTGATAGTCCAGCTCTCATTTTTCCTCTTCAATCTTTTTTTTTTTTCATTCTCATCCCAATTGCTTCCCCTCCCTGTCCTATTGTTCCAGCGACGTGGCATGAACAGAGCTTCCTGGATTCCCACTCAGCAAGGCGAAGGCCAACACTCCAACTCCCTGCCAAGACACCTTATCTGTGCCTGGCAGCCTGCAGACAGGATGGGGAGTGGGGGGGGGGAGGCGGAGGAGGGTAAAGACTACAGGATGGGATGGAGAAAGTGTAAGAATGGCCTTTGTAGAGGACATAAATAAAATAATTATTTCATGATCTATGAATAATTAAATCTGAATCCAGATGAATTAGAGGTGCATTCAGTTTCTTAAATTTCATATCTTAGGTGTTAAACAGTAATGGAAAAGTCCTCTAATGCATTTAAAATGCATTAAAGTACAAAATGCTCTATTACAAGTAAAAACCATGCCATTATAATTCTGCACGACTACTCAAAGTAAAAGTACTCAATGTGAATAATGGTCAATGTGGACTTTGTAACTTTCTTTCTTTCTTTCTTTCTTTCTTTCTTTCTTTCTTTCTTGTAGTTTGGAATTAAATAGTAAAACTTTGGAAACATTAATGAAAATTTCAAACGAGATGAAAAACTAGGTTATGGGATTTTCAGGCTTTCAGATTAGTTGCACAATTACATGCTCCAACATAAAACAGTATAAATTGGAGTTATTCAAGTAAAGTACAAGTACTTCAAAATTTTACTTAAATACATCATTTGTACTGCCCACCTCTAAAAGAGTAAAGACAGCTGTCAGATGAATAGGTAAAACATTTTCTTTTCATCTTTGGTGAAATAAATCAAAGCATAATACTCACATGCCACAGGCCTTTTGAATAAAAGCAAAGATGATTTGAATAATATTAGTGACTTTGCATTGTTTCTTCTCTGACATGATGAATGAGTGAAAAAAACAACTCATTCTTCTTCGCCTGTAGCAGCAGATCTAAGGGCATCATTCCTTTGTATTGTTTTTGTTTAGGGCCGTTTCAAGGCCATATGGCAGCCAACCGATGGCTTTTACAGGCCAAATGTCTAATTAAAGGACAAAAACATGGTGTTGTTTGTCGGTGGGATGATTCACTGGTTCCCTCTGTTTGAAACTGATAAGGTTGATTTATTTTTGCTTTCCAATTCTCTGCCGATGTCTTTCTGTTGTTTGCTTTGGTTTGCTTTGGCACTGAAGCATAACTTGACGTTAAATTGATTTTTAGGTGTGAATAAGATGGAGACCTCGTCGTTTTGCTCCAAATCAGGTTTCAGGTAGATTTGTTGTGTAGTGCAAAGTGTTTGTGTGCATGTGCTTGGATCTAAGGGGAGGAATTTTTCTGAGGTTTTGGGGATGAAAAGTGAAATTCAAAGAAAGTTGGCACGAATGGAGTCAGGAACAGCTATAGCCTGCAGGCTCTTGACCCGTGGGTTTCATCTCAACGATGAAAAATGGAAGGTGTCAAGGTTGGAGTTTCAAATGTGCCACATGTTTATGATTTTTTTTTTTTTTTTTTTNTTTTTTTTTTTTTTTTTTTAACACCTCAGTGTACTAAATCCAGACAGCCAGCTTCCTGCTTTGTCATCTTGATCTCCGTGATGAAAACTATTATTTACATAATTTCTCTCTTTGCTGAAATAGCTTAAACTGAAATTGATCTGAAATGACTTGCTTGATGTGCCTCACTAAATTACCAATTTCAATTTTCTTTGTTGTGATGTGTTTTCTCAGGTACTTTTCAGTGGTATCAGACATCAGATGTTTTCCTTCAAGGTCCAATCATGCTTATTTCTCATTTGAGGAAAAAAAGGAAACAAAAAATAGAAGAGAAAAGTGATTTTTTTTTTTTTCTGTTTTAAGGTCCTCATTTTCATACTGCATTAAAATGTTAATATTTTACATTTAATACATCCAAACTGCTAACAACAGCTGTATTGCCAAATAATTCAGAATATAAACCAAAGACAAAATGATGGATTCTGACATGCTGCATTTTGCTCCTCTTATAACTTTGCTCTTCTGCAGAACTCAGGCCCAAATCTCCAAATAAAGTATAAAATTGCAAGACATGAAACCATTTTTCACCTTGTACAACACCAATTGTTGTAGAATATCCACAGGTTTTCACACTTACATCCTTTGACTTTTATGAGCCAGACTGCAGCAAGGCAACAGCTTCCTCCAAAGACAGGTGGGAGTCAATCTGATTTAAATCTCTGACAACCACCTGCCCTGCACTGACGTGGACCACATCCCCAGGAAGTGTTCTAATAGCAATAAAAACGTTGAAAATGAGTACCATATCTTTTTTTTTTTTTTTTTTTTTTTTTTTTTTTGGAGACAAAAGGCCCAGAATTTTTCTACCACTGAATCTGGGACACATGGAACCAATTAAAGATGACAGATACCCAGTAGAATTCAACTTCTACTTCTATCTATCTATCTATCTATCTATCTATCTATCTATCTATCTATCTATCCATCTATCTATCTATCTGTCTGTCTGTCTGTCTATATAATATAGTTATAGAAATTTAAAAAAAATTAGCAATCACAGTTACGGGTTAATTAAATTAATGAAACAGTTTAAGGTATGTGTATGTGTGCGTACGTGTGTGTGTGTGTGTGTGTGTGTGTGTGTGTGTGAGAGAGAGAGAGAGAGAGAGAGAAAGGGTAAAATAAGATCTATTCTAGAATTGTTAAACAGCCTCAGGTTGTCACAGTGAGTCCTTAGCATGTTTTGCACCATCAGCCTGATTTGTGAATCCAGGGGAAAACCTACAGCAGCTTCCGCTAAGGATTGCAGCTACCAAATGCATCCACTAGATGTCAGCCAATATCCTTAAATGGTTTTTTTTTTTTTTTTCTTTCTTTCTTTTTTTATTGGGCAAGAAAATGAACTTGAAGGATCTGGAGAAAAATGAAATGAATGCATATCATTAGGACTTTTGGGTAACATTATACCATATTTCTTTGATGTGATATGCAGATGGAGCGATGTGAGAAACAGTATGTGCCTGCACATGGTTGCTCTATGAATTCAACAGATGTTACTTCCATTCCATTCGCTCACTCTTTCTGCCAGATTACAATATATGTGTTGTGTTTCACTGAAAAAAAAAAAAATGAGAACAAATCCTGAGGTCAAATGGAACAAGGTATACACAACATTTTGTAATTGGAAGAGTATGAAAACAGCCCTGTGGCAGGATTAGACTGTAACAGAATGGTGTGTTAAAGATCTTGCACCACTAACGATATCACTAGCCTGTGTGTGTTTTCACATCCATATTTCTTGCATGCAGGTGTGTGTGTGTGAGATTGTGTGATGGTAAGGTAAGGTGCCTCAGAGGGGTTGCTTTGTGAAACTTGGGGCCCTTCAAGGTTCTTGTGGATAAATTCAGAGTTATGATCAAAAACTTGCTTTTAAAATCTGTAGTTTAAAACTCGACAGCTTTGACTAATTCTGTGGATGATCAAAATCAAGACCCATACAATAATTTATTACACAAACTCATTATCAGTTTCTCTCTGTCACAATGGTTCTCAATTTTTTGTTTTTAACCAAGTATCACCTCAGAGCAAACTAAAATATTAAGTACCAGCGTAAGAAAATTAAACCTTAACTGGCAAAACAACACCACAGCAATAAATAAATAAATAAATAAATAAACATGTACATGAAATATATTTCTTCTTTTATAATAGTTGTGTCTTTTTGTCAGAGCTTACGACAGGCCTGTTGGCATCTGTTGAATATGTATGAGCACAAAAAGTTATGAATAATTCATAATTAAAATTAAATATTGAGTTTAAAAAGTCTATTTTTTAATGAAACACATTTTATTTTTGAATAATTTGCTAGAATAACAAATTTTTATAGATTCTTTGCAAAAATATCCAGAGTCATCTCACGTGTAGCAACACATTGCCACATGGTTCTTACTGTTAAAGCATATAAATACCACTGGGGGCACTCCAAGTAACACCAGTAGTACTCGTACCAGAGCTTGAGAACTACTGCTCTATCATATTATTAGAAATATAGAATAAAGGAAACTGTTGATGTTAGACTACATAGTGCCATAATAGTGGACTTATGCTTAAAAATATAGAGTTAAGGAGATTCTGTTTCCAAATGAAAAGCAAAAGCAAACTGTTTCCTTACCAGACCGGATAGATTGTAGCTTGTAGTAGGTGGTGTGGCTGATGGGGGGGGTCACTGCTGCCTCTCTATTTGGCTGTCTCCCCTAATACTTCCTTCCTTCCTTCATTTTTGCCATCCTTCTTTCCTTCCTTCCTTCCTTCCTTCCTTCCTTTCACACTTTCTCTTACCCTTCCGTGCAAACTATCAAAACACTGCTCTGTTGTTTAGGGCTGGGCAAGCTCTCTGTTTGACCACTCCCTGGGCCTAATCGCCGCAGAGTTCTTTCCAAATTGCAATTACTGATAAACAGAGCTGGCTGATGGGGACAAGTGATTGTACAGGTCTTAGCGGGCAGTATCTGGCATCAGCCTAATTGTCACAAACAATCTGCCTCATTTCTTTACCCTCGCTAATAGAGAGTGATTGCACTGAGCACACTTGAGGGGCAAATCATTTCTGAGCCTGCTCATTTGGGAACACTTTGAAGTGCACTCCAGCGTTTCTCAAGCAATTTTCCCTCTCTGTAACAGTCTGCATTTTGGAATTGTCTCTAAACAGTTGTTTTAGTCTCTGACGATAAACAGCCTCCGTTGAGAGTTGTTTTGATTTGTCATCAAAGATGGAGGACAAATTATTCAGACAGTATGATACATTAAAATTTAATGTTATTTTCCCAGTATGTTGTGAACTAATTCCTCTTTCAATTTTCCTCATCATTTATATCTAACTGTCATTTGTACATTTCGTACAGCCAAGGGAGAATGTAGCAACACATTGCCACACGTTCTTACCGTTAAAGCATATACGTAAATGATTGCACATCTGGAAGCTGCCCAGTGAAACCACACATTATTACCCTTCAAAATCAGGTAGGTTCCTTGCTCAAGGTACATTGACAATACTTTTTGACAGAGATAGGAGGAGGTAAGGTGCCATTACCAAAGAATTTTCCCTACTCATATTTCTTTCAAGCAAAACCAAAAACCTTCCTGTCACAAGCCTAATTTTGAAACCTTTATCTCCTATTTAGAATTATATGAGTCCCACAGTTTCACAAGGTTCCATTCTGCCCAGACGTGAATTTGGGGAAATGTGCTATGGGGACATATGTGGTTTTCCAAGTGACTACTGGTACACTTACTCTTGATTTGAATATAAAAAGGGAAGAAAAGCAGTGATTGGTTGGTTGTGCATGAAGAAAAAGATAGAGGGTAAAACTGTGTGTTATCTTGCACAGTATGTGTGTGTGTTTGTGTGAAAGCCAGAGAGACAAGAGGTAGGCTGAAGGTAATTAGGGAGGACACTATGACCTTGTCCTCTCCTCTTCCCTCCTGTTCTCTAGCCTGAGAGAAATCTAAACTCTTTCCCCTACTGATGCAGAAAGAAACAGAAAATGGCCCATGCCAAAGAGGAAGTGCTGCAAGGTGACCAGTAGCATTTTAACGGGGGGNGGGGGGGGGGGGAGTGGTATGTTTCTGTAGATGAGTGTTTATGTCAGAGAGACGTTGGTTTGTGTTGGCCTGACTCTGGTCCTTCTGCACCACTGTTTCAGCAGTTTGGAGCAGGAAACAGCTGTGCAGAGTGCGGCAGTGTGAAAGTCTGCACAAAGCTGTTTGAGGGTTACAGTGCGCTGCTAGCCAATATCAATCAAACTGCATGAAGCCAGGCTTTAACTGTGCTCAAAAACCACATTATGTTAGCACATTCACGCAGACAGGTTTCAGCATACAGTTGGTCTTGCTGCCAGGGATGAATGATTTGTGAATGATGAATGATAAAGTGTATTGGGACCATGATGCATGGTGATTTTGCACTTTAAATAAAACTGACTGATTGACTGATTTGGGGAAACATTTAGTTATGATTTTAATGAACCAATATTGTAATTTGGATTCAGAAATTCCAGTTAGTGGTGTTACTTGGTGAGGCTTTTGACATGACTTATACAGCATTAGCTTTTGTCTTTCTGAACCCAAAATATTGTCTTGTCGCATATTTGACATCAACAGTTGGCAGCTTCTGATTTGTCAAACTTGTCTGCAGAAAGAAAAAAAAAAAGGAAAAAAAAACTTTCTTTAGTTTAACTTTAAAAAAATGAGGCATCATTTTTTATAAATTGGGTGAATTACTGGTATTTTTGAGTACGACAAACTCAATAATATATATTTGACTTTAAGATGTAAAATTAAGTACATCCTAAGTGGAAACAGCCAAGCAATTGAGTTGAGCCAACTTGATGGTCGTCAACATATGACTTACATTTTAACTTGATTAAAATTACAGGTAGTAAAATTTAAGAAAGAAACACTACAAAATTGAGTTCCATGAACTCATATAATTTTTTTTTTTTTTTTTTTTTTTTGGACAAACTCTTGTTTTGTGTGTTTGAGTTAAAGTCATTCAGTTTCCCAACCCTGATTTCTCCTGCCAGTCCAAGGATTGAACTGGCAACCCTTTGGTCACAAGCTTCTCTAACCTTTAAGCCACTACTGCCCCATTACAGGAAGTACAGATATACTACATTAGCACTTTCACCAGTTTTATAAATCTTTATCTATATATTCTGGTATTACTCCACAAATATAAACAAACATACCAATAAATAGTCCATGTTAAATATAGTAAATGTATTCTGAGGCTCCTCTGAGGCTCCACAACAAACAGCCCTGTTGTCCCCTCAAAAAAAAAAACAAAAAAAAAAACGGCCAATTCTCTTGCATTTAATATCATATATTAGAGTATTTTATTCAGTTTTGTACTGAACTTTTGACTAAAAGTTCAGTAAAAACTGAAAATGAGTGCTTGTCTTAAGAAGAGATTCTGAGGTATGAGCTGCAGGTGTAAGTGGGTGGAGTCACCACAAAAACTTAAGAACTTCAATTGAATTAACTCAGTTTTTCACATTGTTGTGAGAAGCTTTAAAAATATGTTTTCATTACAAAAAAAAAAAATAGTTTTAAGAACTGACAGTTTTTACTTAGATGTGAAATAAATCCAGCTGAAGAGGAAAATTATTATTTTTTGAATGAATCATACATTTGAAATTTATGTAGTATGGACTAACACACTGAAGGACTTTTTACAGTGTACCCTAAGCAGTGCTTCTTGTATTGCCAGCTTATTGGAAACCAGCAGTGATTTATTTCAGAGGAGGGTGACAGTCATCAACTACTGCCCCATGAGGCTTTTGCATCCATCAACCATTAAATAAGAGATACTTTGAATTTGTTTTCCAAACTTTTCTTTAAAATAGATCATAAGAACACCTGAAAGTAGAAGACAGTGGTAATGAAAGATTTTAATTTAGATAAAAAGTTTAATGTTGGATTATAATAATTGTTTTTTTCTGATCATTATAATCCTATAAACCATTAGTTCATAAACTGTGGTACATTTAGGCTAAGTAGCTTAATGGAAAATTGGGTTAAATTTGATTTTACCTTCACATTTATAAAGTGGTGTGAATGTTTTGTTTTTTTTAATTCAAATATGTTATCCGACATATAGTTCATTTGTAAAATATATATTGTTAATGTGCTCCTATTTTGTTAATCCAAGAATGAGGTAGAAGGTCAAAGGTGAGTAGGAAGGAGAAGCCAGGGCACGCTGAGA
>VXCM01002935.1:63208-111881 GCA_014773175.1 Lucifuga dentata | reverse complement strand
AAGGAAAGGTGTACAAAACGGTGGTGAGACCAGTGATGTTGTATGGCTTAGAGACAGTGGCACTGATGAAAAGACAGGAGGCAGAGCTAGAGGTAGCAGAGACTAAAATGCGGAGGTTCTCTTTGGGAGTGACGAGGATGGATAGGATCAGGAACGAGTACATCAGAGGGACAGCGCATGTTAGATGTTTTGGAGATAAAGTCAGAGAGGCCAGACTGAGATGGTTTGGACATGTACAGAGGAGGGATAGTGAACATATCGGTAGAAGGATGCTGAGGTTGGAACTGCCAGGCAGGAGGCCTAGAGGAAGACCAAAGAGGAGATTTATGGATGTAGTGAAAGAGGACATGAAGTTAGTTGGTGTGAGAGAAGAGGAGGCAGAGGATAGGGTTAGATGGAGGCAGATGATTCGCTGTGGTGACCCCTGAAGGGAAAGCCGAAAGGAAAAGAAGAAGAAGAAGACATAGTTTTAGTGTTTAAGGCAATAAAAAGCATGGAGTGAATGTATGTCTCCACTGGGGAATATAGTCCCAAAAGAAGCTTTGCGTTTATCAAAAAATTTTAATGACTGTAACTAAATAATTTTGCATAATTATTAGCTGGCAAAACATCGGTTTTTAAGTAAAGTGGGTGTATCGTTTGAATATTTGATTTTGAAAAATTAAGAGATTTGGCAAAATATCTGGAAAGCTGAAATACGGTTCTATCCTTTGGGAAATGACTGTCAGTAATGTAACATGTATGAACATTGAACATATTAGGCTCAAAATGGCCGGTATGGTCCTTTAATTCTGCTTGAAGCTCGATTCTTGTACTTCCATCATATGCACAGCGGCTTTCAGCATTTCACGCTTTGCCATCAAAACTCTTTAGCTCAGCCTTAGATTCTCATCTGTAATTAGCATGGAGGAAACGAGTTAACCCGAGGTGAATGGATGCTCTGGCCTCTGTGTACACATGTGCGTATTATCATACATAAGCATGAGCATGCACACAAAAGACACACACACTCACACTCACATGGAGGAACTATCATCGCTTTAGGCTGCAGCTCACCTGCAAACTCAGACTCATTAGATGATGATGGAGGAGGAAGATGAGGAAGAAGGAAGAAACTGTGGGAGAGAGGGGCGAAAGGGAAGAGGTGGAGGGGAGTGTGTGTGAGTGTGTGAGTGAGTGCAGTGTCTGTATGTCTATGTCAAGTCAAGCTGAAATGAGTCAGAATTCTATCTTATTGTCATTCATTGTACATGTATATATGTGTTACCTGTGTGTGTCTTTGTGTGAATGACTCAGAATTCTGGCTTTCTTGTGTCAACATACAAGTGTGTGCATGTGTGTGAATCCTCATCCATATTCTCACATGTAGGTTTGTACATGTGCATCTCTGCCTTTAGTGACAGGTTTGGAGGGGAGAAGCATTGTGTGTTTGTGTAAAAGTTTGTAGATTCACATTTGTGTGTATCTGTGTGTGTGCATGCGTGTGTGCACTTGCAAATGCTGTGCATGTACATCATTCTTATTCATATTATTCACATACTCCAGGGAAGTGGTCAGTCTTTCATTAGAGTGTGTGTTCACTTGTCTGACATATTCGGTCCTGAGGCAACTGCTGCTGCTAAGTATCACACACCTGGATGCACAGCGTGGCACTCTCTCTCATTTCCTGTCTTCTAAGACCTTATTATCACGCTAATAATATGGAATGTATCATGCAGCAATTTCACCTTGATCAGTCGACATTAGAGGAGCCATACAGGCACATACAGGATTAGGAATGATTTCATTTCCCTCAGAATACCTTTGATTACTCAGGCAGACCGACGGAAGATGGATGAAGGGAAGGAAGGTTTCTTTAAATAACATTCCAAATATATTTAAACACCATGACAGCTTCCAAAATTATTGTCAACGATCTGTCTACGCTGGGAAAGATGAATGGGAATTGGCAAGTGAAGAGTACAACTTTGGTTCAGTGTGTCTTTGCTATTCTTTTGCCTATTTTTTTAAAATTATTTTTGTGTGTGTGTGGGTGTGTGTGTGTGTGTGTGTGTGTGTAGGAGGGTGTAATTTGTGATGCTAAAATTTTAAGGCCTAATACGTCACAGTGTCTGATCATAGCAATAATTATCAAACAACCCAGTAAATTCTCCTTTATTTGATTAATTCATTTCAGTGACATGAAAATTTCAGAAGGTGTTAAAATTCTGCAAGCAAAAATGGGCGTGCATACGTTTCTCCATGCAAATTTGTTGTTTAAATTATTTTAGCAGCGTGCAAACATATGTAAATTTCCGCTAGTCATCTTTCCACGGTTGCAGTTTTTGGATGCTTTTCACATTTGGCTAATGTATCAGTTTGTGATGAGGATAAATGAGGTTTAGCTGGCTGTATAAGCATGTTGCCTTCACTGTCCTCGCCTATGTGTCAGTAAAGGTTTTTGATAACCCACTTGTGCAGCTGGATTTGCTCTGGATGAATTGAAGAGAGAGATTTAAATGGCATCAGTCTTGCTATTAAAGCAAAGCAAAACATCAGACAACTCTCTCTCTCTCTCTCTCTCTCTCTCTCTCTCTCTCTGTGTGTGTTTGTGTGTGTGTCCCTTGCCTCTGCTCAGTGTGCAGAGCAGCTGCAGCTTTAAGCCTCAGTCTATACTGTAGGGCCCATTCTTGTCTGAAAGACTCATAGATAACACAAAGAGCAGAATGGTGAAGAGAGATGACTCAGGGGGTTGCAAGGATGGTGCATTTCTACACACTCATTCCTCTCGTGCGTGCTGGAATTCAACATTTGTATGATGTGAAAAGTAAAAATTGAATTCCAGGTCAAGGGTTTAAAGGGTAATTTCAGATAAGGGTCGGAGCGTTTTTGGATGAGGCGATTGCGCGGGAAACACGCTCATCAAAGCGTGTCAGTTTCACGTCTGTCCTGACGGGAGAAGAGTGAATGTTGAGTGAATTTGGATGGAGTCAGAGTTGGAGTCCACCCCTCCCACCCNTCCCACCCACCCAATGCTTCTGCCCTCCACACAGAAAAAAAAACACGCTTACAGATGCTGACTTACGCCTCATAGACACACATATGCTAAGGAAACTCCTACAAGCGAAGCAATAAATTCCTACACATGGAAACTCCATAGTAACACACATGAGTAGATGCATGTACACACACACATACAAAGGAAGCCCAGCATGCATGGCACCCACAGTCTAATGAGACTAAATCGGAGTGAGTGCATGAATGGAGCGTCCTGTTTCAGCCTATAGCACTGTACCCTGAGTAAAGACAAAGCTCTTGTTCCAACATCTCATTCATAGTCTGGCACTGAAAATCTGGAGCTCGCAGGCTCTCTGACAAGCTGGATCACAGCATAGAGGGGTTATAAAATCCAAGAGGGGGGATTTGNCCTTCCACCCTACAGGCCATCATTACCCACCCCCACAAATCCCAACATACCCTCACCCTTCCGCTAACCTCCATCCATCTACTCTCACCACGATTCCAGTCTCTCCCATCCCATCCCCCTTCCTCTCCGAAACCTCTTCCTCATCATCATCATCATCCGTCAAGGACCTAAGGACATACAGTCACTCCTTACACATGACAAACACAGCATTCCACTGACTGGATGTGAGTAATGGTTCATTTCATGTAGAGTTGGAGGTCGCGTGTATGCAACGACTGTATGTAAGTCAATACCTGTATAATCCGACCACAACCGCAGGCCAGAAAATTAGGTGCAGATTTGGTACCTGATAGAGGTTTCACAAGTCACGATGACTGATTTATACTCGTCATCAGCTAATTAAGTCGTCATCATTTAGGGATGGAAAAGCCAAGGCTAATGCTGCATTCAAGCTACCTCAGAAGTCGGATTTTTCCCAGTTAGAAGTTCCAACTTCCAACCTCAAGCCGTTCCAGGCAAATGTAAACAAAAAAACATAGCTGAACACCAATAAATACTCTAAGATTAAATAAACTTAGTAATAAATGCTAACTAAAGTAAAGTTAGACTACAGGACTCTTTGGTTGTGTTGTTTTACAATGATATTAATCACAGTAGGTATTAAACATTTTTGCAGATAAGTAATATTCTGAAATTATTTACACATATGTATAAATGGCAAACAGTTATACAAAATAGATAGTTACTTGGCGATATATTTTGACCTTTTTATTTGAATTTCATGTGAGAAAAGATACTTTATTCGTCTGTTAGTTGATCATTTCCATTCACAAAGTTCATTTTCACGTCACTCAGTATGGCGCTGCCATACTGAGTGACGTCATACTTGTGAAGTCGAGGTAGATAATTTTGGTCCGAGTTTCCCAGTCGGAGCTCCGACTTCAAACGCCATCCGTTCCAACACATTTTTTCAAGTAGGAAGTCGGAAAATTCCAAGGTCCGTCAAACGCAGCACAACAAGGTAACAAGGGGAAAGGAAGTGAGTATTTTGGGGGGAAACCAACAGCCCTCACTTTAAAGTTGGTTGTCCTCTATACAAATAAGAAGTTTGTTCCAAAAAGTCTTTAGGCGTTTTTGGAACAAATCACTGGTGTATAATTAAGAGCAAACGATGTTGTTTAATTTCGCTGTTTAATTTAGCAATGACAAGAATATAAATGTGCCAGAAAGAGCTAAAATTCACAGTTTTGTATTTTTTTTGTGGCTCCAGCCGAACACACACACACACACACACACACACACACACACACACAATCACACGCATGCATGCACACGGACACGTGCACGCCACTTTGCTCTTAGCTAAATCCAAAACAGGATTTCACATTCTTAGTGAAACAGCTCTGATGTAACACTAATAAGCAGCAGAAGGAAGAAATAACCCCCACAGAGGAGGACGATTTACAGATTTCTAGATTTCAAGACCTGGTCAATTGCACACACACACACCCAAAGACACACACAGGCCTTGTTCACTTATTGATGAGATTGATTTCTTGCGTTCAAGAG
This sequence comes from Lucifuga dentata, assembly GCA_014773175.1. Taxonomy (NCBI): domain Eukaryota; kingdom Metazoa; phylum Chordata; class Actinopteri; order Ophidiiformes; family Bythitidae; genus Lucifuga; species Lucifuga dentata. The sequence goes on along the minus strand of VXCM01002935.1, from coordinate 106,906 downwards.
TGCTTTCTTGCCAACTGATGTGTACAGGAACTGATTACGGAGGTGATTTATGACTGACCAAGAGTAATAGCTTTCTGAGCTAAGCTAGATTGACCCAAAATGAGAGACGGAGGTGATGCATGGGAAAAAGCAAATGAGTAAAGAGAGCTAAATGGAAATACATGGAGGGATGAAAAGGGGATTCTCAAATAAGTCAGTGTAGAATTATTGGCCTCAAACAGAAAGAAAAGGAAAGAAAAGAGGCAAATATTAAGTAAGCCGTGATGTTAAATTGAGCGTAATTAATTCCATCAGTTTCACAACATAGCCATGACAAACTCATCACTTTGTCGCTTCAAATTTCTCCACTGATTTATTCAGATAAAATTAAACTTTTGCTACTGTATTTCACAAAAAAAGCTTTCTAGTTGTCATTTTCTTGAATGCTTTTACTGAGAGAAATCTACAGACATGTTGCGTTTTATTGACAGTACCTAAACATTGATTGAAAACAGCAAGTAAAAATGCTGCGAATGAACCAATAAGTGGCTAAAATCAATATTTCAGTAAAAGAAAAAAAAATTGTAAATATATCATGACAGTGCAGATGGATTTAATGCTGTGGAAATGGACATTATGATAAATTCATCATGATAGGCATGATGGTGCAGTACAGACATATGTGTTGCAAACATCAGCAATATCAAATTATCAGAAAACGGGGTGGATTCTTACTGAAATATGATCAAATTGCCAGTAATGGTGCGGCTTGGTTGTGCATTCCTATGAGCACAAGAAGCCACGTTCAAGACTGGAAAGTCGCCAAATAGCTGTCGTGAACTAATGACTCCTACTGGTCATCTGGGGTACATGCAGAAAGAGGGCAACACAGGTCACGACACCACATGTAGGTAGCATGTAGCTGTCGCTTCACCCTTCCCTATAATCCAGGGATGGGCAACTTTGTTGAGGTTGAGGGCCAGTAAAATTTCACTCTACCATCAAAGGGCCACAATCACCCTGCAACTGAGCGTCCTCTGCTGGTGGGTGATGGTACTACAAAGGAAAACAGTTTTTATAATTTTCATTTTTATTTATTGAGAAGTCATCCATGACCCTGATAGATCAAAGGTGCAGGCCGTATCTGGCCCGCAGGCCCCCAGTTGCCCATCCCTGCTATAGACCAACAACAGGCATTATGAGCAATGCTAATGGGCGACTGATTACTGTAACAGCCGTCCTATTAATGTAATCCCCTTCTTATCACCCAATATTACACTTCAAACAAGTTAGTAGCTTAACCTCCAACCCTTTAGCTAGCGTGAAATTGACACTTCATGATGACTTGTGGACATCTGTTTAGTGTGTGACAATCACTTAAAAACACGCATGACTTGTTGCAGAAATTCATTAACATCATCTAATGAATTGTAGCTTTTCCCCTTGAGGCGGCGGGATATTTAAACCATACATCTTACAAGAGCAAGCACAGACCTCAGGATCAAAGCTGCTGCTGTGTACGATGGCAGCATGCACACACACACATGCACACACACGCTGCCAGTAAGGAGAGCATGCAGAGGCCAAATGCCACCGCCAGCCACAGTTGAATTTGTTTTCTCCAGATAAGAAGAGACGTTTTTGCCATTGCAGTGACTGAGCGCTGAGGAGCTGATTTCGGTGGAGTGTGTGTGTGTGTATGTGTGTGTGTGGGGGATNGTGACTGAGCGCTGAGGAGCTGATTTCGGTGGAGTGTGTGTGTGTGTATGTGTGTGTGTGGGGGATGGGGTAGTGGCTGCCTGTCTGTACACTAACACGTGCACAGGGCAGATGTTGGTGTGAAAAGTCTTGATTAACACACATGCAATTGCATTAGCGCATGACTTGTAATATATGTAGAGGAAGTTGTTGACATGCATCTTTTTGTCTCTGAATCAATTTGGCCATAACTGTAAGTAAAAACTTTATGAAGAAAGACAAACTAAGACAGGATTTCTTAAATGTGTTTCTCAGTGCTATGAGCTTTTATGGGCTGATTGATAACTTCTGAGCATGATGGTGTTTTTTGTGAAAGTAACGTAATTCTTTCGGCTTTTGCACGTCGTCTGCATTTATCGGATACTTTGACCTTTTCCCAAGCATGAAAAAAAGACTTCAGCACAAGATGATGTGATGCTGATGATGTCATATGAGCTGTGAAGAATTTTTTTTAAGACATCAATGAAAAGGACTTATGAATCTGGAATAAAATTTTTACAGTCATTGTCAGCAGAAGTGTGTTAAGTTGGAAGAGGATTATGTTGAAATGTAACAAAACCGGCAACAAAACCTCAGAGTCTGATCTTTCTACACTGGGCTCAGAATTTATCAATCAACCTTTGAACCTGCATTAATGGCATTTATTCTAAATCTGAAACTATCTTTCACCTAATTCATGATCCCCCTTTTCTTATTCTAACAGAAACGCCTGAAAGCTTATCTATACAAAATTCTGTATTCTACAGCTTTTCTGTCTCATTCTTTTAATGTCAAACAGTACTTTTTTCCCTGTATGTTATATTTAATTGTTTAATTTGCCTTTGTATGTAAAATCTTGTGAAACCTGTAAGAACACTGACAAGAAACCAAGGAAAGACTGTTCCAAGCCTGAAACATCTGATATCTCACTAATCTTTTCATCTTTTGCTATCCTTATTTGAAACAACACAAAGATCTGTCACTTTCTTTTATAGAGTTTTGTCATCATCCCAGTGGGATAATTCACCCTTTTCTTGGAGCTGATACAGACTAAGCACCTCACTCAAGGATCTTTTCCAAGACACCCTCATCCAAACACAATTACATATGAATGTCTTTTGTCAGATACTGGCCCTGGCCCCCTTTCTACTGACAAATCCATGGAACGTTCGTCAGATTTATATCTTGACATGCCTGGGCCATGAATGACAGCAGACAAGGATCTCCCAAGATATTATATGTTGATATCTGGTAATAAGTCCTTGTCAGTGTATGACATCCATCAGCGCTTATCCACTTTCATCTTACTACACTTCAAACACTCGATCTCTCTCTCTCCACAGCCGCTACGCTCGCCTAAGGAGCTCGGGAGACTGATCAAGGACTGCAGGAAAGGCCAAGGTTGCTCAAACAGCAAAGCTCAGAGATCAAGTTGACACAGAGTTCAGGCTAAAATTTACAGAAGAAGCCATCAGATAACAATGACAGCAGTAGTAAACCTAATTCTTACCTTATTCCAACTACATATGCCTTTATAAAACGTACAAAACACAACAGTTATAAGCTGTTCAAAAGCTATGTGATTACAGAGGTTTTAGACACCAACATTTGCGTGTACTTGATTTGTTTTTTTAATACTTTACTGCTCTTTATAGTTGACTTTTTGATATATAAAAATTATTTCACTACTTTTGAAAGCATCTTGGCTTTACAGGATTTTTACATGTGCATAAGACGTTTGCACAGAGTTGTATAATCTCTGCTTTGAGAAGACAGAAATCTAAGTCCTGCACGGGGATTTAAGTTCATCCTTTCGGAGGAATCGAGCAGACACTGAGGCCCTTTTGCTTGTTTGAGTTGTATTGTGCTTCGCAGGGAAAAGATGATTAAACTGAGGATTCTATTGATTGTCAGTATTTTACTATTTCTTCCATGTGCAGATAGCCATTCTATTTTATTTCCCATGGACAGCATTATCTCTATAAGGAAATGGAAACTCTTAATATCAAAGTATAAACACTTATGAATATCAATGAACTGTATCACTGAGTGATTTTGTTACCATTTAAAGGCAACATACTATGCTAATTTTCATTTAGGGGTTTATTTTGAAACCTTTACACTGCATTATTATCCAAAAGGCACATCGACCCACTTCTGCTCTCCCTTGCTGCAGCAGCACTGTGCACACTAAGTGAAAACTGGACGTTTTAAGCATACTTATAGCATACTATACTATAGCATATTACAGTTTAAAATGAAGGAAAATAACAAAAAGCATAATATGTTCTCTTTATGAACTGCTCCCATAAACTTTTAATATTAATCGCTATTTTCGTGTAGCTCAATAATCTCTTCTGATTGCTCTTCCTGTTTGCTGCTCTCAGCCTGTGTAATTTTCTTTTCATGCCCAGGCTCATCGTTTCATTGGTGGCTAAAGTGTCTTTGAACTGTATTTTGTTAAGAGACACAGATTTGACTGTGGTTTGATAAGTGTTGAGAACTCCAAAATACCCAAGAAAAGGAAAAGATGAAATGGAGACAAAATGATGGAAGAGGCAAGTCATTTCAAAGCTGCCAACATTTAGAATGAAATCAGAGCCGCAGCCAAATCCAGCAGATGGTGAGTAAATGTAAACGGGACTGAGCAATCAAATTTTCCACAAAACACTTGAGGGATGCAGAGAGGAGGAAGAAGAGAAAAGGGAGTGGAAGAGCAGAGACGGAAATGCACTGAATGGCTAGAGAATAAAAAGAGCCATTTTGGAATCCAGCATTATGTTCTTGCCTACGGTTACACTTGTTTCAAAGCAATTTTAGTATGCCAATCATGCTTTCCATGTTAACATGTATATCTCTGTGTGCAAAAAAATTGCATTTTACTCAAACTGATAGTGGATCTAAAAATAAAAGAAATGAAAGAAGTCAGACTCATGAAGTCAAGAAGACAGCCTGGATGCAGTCCAGCTAAAATAAGCTGTGTAAAGAGTGAAGCAGAGGAAAATAATGGAGAATCAGATTTCAATCACCACAGCTACAGGAAGCACACAAGAGCTATTTTGAGGCTGAATTTGTACATAAAATCAGATGTGATTCAGAAAGAAATCAGATTTTTAGGATCTGTTCTCAAAAATCTCATTATCATGTAAGCACAGTGTTGTTACAAACTAAAAGTTGTGTCAGATTAAATATCGCTTTAGGACCCAAACCGCAGACTGGCTAAGCTGAGGGTACACACTCGATAAATCCATTCCTGCTTGAGGAAAATCCCTCAGGCTGCCTCCAAGCTGAGGCGCTTAATGTACACAACAACCTAACGAAGACAGCCGCTTCACATGAAAGGCCACACAGCGCTAGACTTTACATTTCCCTGCATCAAAATATGAAGAGTAAAGTCTTTGGTTTTTAAGGTCCAAAAATAGGAGTTCAAGAAAATATCAAGATGTTATTAAAGTGATTAAAGTGATTATTAATATGTTAGTTGATTAAATTTTATTTATTCTTCCATGGAAAATAGTAATATATCAAGTACCATATGCACGTTTATGAGACTCTTTTCAAGGTAATTGGTCTTTATTTGTCATAGTAAGTTATTCAGTGTGTGTAGATGACATGATTAGAAAGAAGTCTGAAAAGTGGAAAGAATGACATAATCAGCTCCCAAACATCTATTATACCAAGAATCAGACCAACCTTAAGAATTATTGTAACAAGTCATTTAATGAGTTATTAAGTGTGAAAGCTCTTATTTTTCTTGAGACAAGAGAAAATGAATGAAAATGAAAGTGAAAATGAATGAGATTATTCATTTTCTAGAAATAGGTGTCAGAATATCAAAACAAGAACAGCGCAGATTGAATTCTTCCACATTTTCACAAACAAAAGACACGTTCAGACCTAAATTATGGAATTAAATTAGGAACTACATTACCTGGAACTATCCAGAGTTGTAACTACATGGTTCCTTCAGCAAATTCCTTGCCTTCATTGACACTGTGGTTTGAATACAATAAAGTTTATGGAAATTAGAGAAAGTGACATCTATAATGTGAAAGACATGTTATTTCCAAATGCACCACAACACACATCAACAGCAGCAGAGATTTGTTTTCTGGTTACTGTTTTGAGGTTCTGAGAATATCCTGAATATCCTATGCAGTTGTTGTTTTGCTGTGTAGAAAAAAAAAATGGATGTTGTTTGCCTCTTTAGGGAAAAGTTTGGCCCTTGATCAATCAGTGATGGTCAGTTTTGGAGAGTATCTATCTTAGAGTATTAGCTAAAAAAAAAAAAAAAANAAAAAAAAAAAAAAAAAAGGTTCAGGATCTATGGTTCTGCTACCAAAATGGATCCTGGTTCCTTGGTGTGAACAAAGGAAAGTTCCTTGAAAGAGTTCCTGCAGGCATTTCGAAGCAGTAGATTGATGCTAATGTTGACTTGCTATCTAGCCTGGTTATATTTGCAAGCTGCTTTGTGCATAGAGACAAAACAGTAACATCACATGCTGAGATGAACACATGGAGATTATCACAGTCAGTGCACAGGACAGGTATGCTGACCTCAGGGACATGAGTAAGCTGAGACCTGGGTGAAGTTGAGGCATTTCAACTGCCCCTGTGCTCCCATACCAAGCAGGAGACAGGATCGTGATGAGATCCAGACATAGTAACTCCGTGCCAACCAAGGAGCGCTGCTGCTTTCCCCCTGCAGCCTGCATGTACAATCACTAAGTCATTATCATTCTCAAACAAACACCTTCCTCATCTACGGTTAACTTTATGTAAACTATCTGTCTCGCTCACTTGGGAGAGAGGCAAAGTTTTCCCTGACTCTTAATTGCATTTAAGACCATCCCACGCATCAAACAAAGCCTCATAACAGCACCAAAACCATTAAACAGCATTGTAAAGGAGGAAAAAAAAAACAAAAAAACAGCAGAGACCTATTTAAAGTGAGGCCTTAAGCACTTCTGTCAAGTGAATCCTGTTTTTTCCTTTTTGTTCTAGACAGAGTCTCAAAGTGTTAGCCTGCGAGGCGATCATCAGGGCAGCACTAGTAGCACGAGAGCATTTGTACGCGCCTTTGGGCTTTTTTCTTACCCATCACTCTATGGTGGGATATGACTATGATAATCCTGAGGCCTTGTGGCCACGGAAACCCACTGATGTATGAATGTTACTTTGTTTAAACGTGACTCTAGGAGAAGAGACAGAGAGGACAGTCAGGACAGGGCTGTTCTGGGAGACACGTCACGTGTTGATGATGTAACAGGAAAGAGCAGAAATGCTTTTGGTGTTTTCTTGGCCAAAAGATGGAAACTACAGGAAGCTGTCAGGTTGTTTAATATCGGTGTCATGTAGCACACAAATTTCTGAAATTAGGCAAAATCTTGGTGACATGTGACCTCAAACTGTAATATTCATACTGTAGAATATTCATACTGTACTGTGGACCTCATACTGTAGTATTACTTAAGATTTAGAACTTTATGTAATTTATAAACACTATTACACTTCTGAATTTAATAATTTAACCACTTAGATTAAGAGCAAATCTTTGATTTTGACACAGCCTTCTTAATAATATTCAGAGCTTATTTCTCATTTCAGGGAGAAAAATCAAACCTATATCAGGATATTCTCCAAAATATGAAGAATTCAGCGGGTAAACGTGTCAACCAAGTTGCCTTAAAAAATGTGAACTTGTTTGGAAAGAAACATAAACCTGAAGAAAAGCTGTAATATACGATTAGATGCTTAAATAAATCATAAAGTCACACTCTAGTAAAAAGATATCACCTTTCACGACTGTCATTTTGGCAAAGCATGAGCTCATAAATATTTTAATGGATATTTATGGACTTTTCCTATCTAACCTTAATCCATTTGGAATATGTGTATGGCTTTACCTCTGCTTGCATATCGTCAAAAACCCACTAGTTATTTCCGGTTCCAGTAAAGCCTATTTAAATCTGGTGTAAGTTATGAGGTTTCCAACTCAATATAAACACTGAGCGTGACCCCTCAGTGTTCAGAGGAACATTTTGTATATGTAACAGGAACTAAAAATATCATGGCGCTGGTTTGTCTCTTTCTTACTCTTGATTTGTGTTTAACCACTTGTAGAAACTCCATTGACTTAAAATATTCTTTTAAACATTTAAAGATACACAGATCATTAAATTAAATAGGCATAAATGGGTAACTGTTATTGTTAGGAGTTTCACCAAAAAATAAAAATACAAAATCAAAAATTTGTCAGATTTCTAAGAGTAGCATATCAGTTGAAACAAATTTTCACCTGGATTTTATTTCTGTGCACACCCAAAACTTAATTTACAGCAGATGAGATCATCTGGTGGTGAGAACAGATCAGACTGTGCTTTCAGTAATAGAAAATGAAAAGCAAATGGAGTTAAAATGCAAATGAGCTCCTAATTATGTCACAGATAGAGTAAGTAAATACAACTATTAACAGTTATTAGTCATCCAATTTCCGCTGAAATGTTTCCATTATTGAGTTTTCTATTGACTTTCATCAACTTTTTAAATACTGAAAATAAATGGATTTTTAAAATATAAAACAGGGCCCTGGTAATGGAGGTCATGACCTCTTAGATGTGAGAAGGGAGATCAACTGTGTTTGTGTGTGTGTGTGTGTGTGNGGGATGGGGGATGGGGGGTGTCTGCATTTGATAGATGTGAGCAACAAGCATGCTACACCTTGTCTCTTTTCCAGAAATAAATTTTCTGCCTCAAGTGATTCTCTATTTGTCCTCCTCCTTGGTCCAGCTTGCCTGGTAGTGTGTATCTGTTAGTGTGTGTGTGTGTGTTCCTCTCTCTGTGTGCTGGAGTGTAGGGGGGGAGGCAGTGACAGGGTGTCGACCACAGTTTCTGAAGCTGGCTGCTCTCTTCAGTTCAGCCAGTGACAGAGCGAGGGGGACATTGCCCGGCTGCGGTTGCCTTGGCTGGGCCAATCAGGCGTGAGTGTGGACAGAGCAGCATGCACCTTCTGCCATGAGCAGTGCTGTGGCATAGATCTGCTTATGGAGTCTAACGTGTGTGATGCCCTGGTGAACACTCACCTCTGTGTTTGTTTCGATAACAAAGGTAACTCTGTGTGTTTAATGAAATCTCTGCATCTGCCGTGACTGCATGTGTATTGATAATGTTTCACAGGAATCCATGTGTCTAATAGTGTCACATGGAAGCTCGACGTGTAACAGTGAACATGCTGTGAAAACTTCAAAAGGGCCATATTATGCTCTCTATTATTAGCCCTCATTTTTATAGTGTAATTTGAATTGAACTGAAGTTCATGCCTGTAGAAATGCATCCAGTAAATCAAACCTGTATGTACTAAACTGCCCTGAAAACTTCATTTTGATGATTTCTTTACCTCAGTAATACGTTGACATGAACATGTAACACGCACCCACAAAGAACATGGTTCGCGAGTAAGTGTTTGGCCATCATCCGTGTTTTGCAGGCCTACAGGTGTTGCCAGCTCAGGCCTGACTTGTGTGACAAATGAGAACATAGTGGGCATTGTAGGAGGAGGCCTTAAACAGATGGTACCTAAAAGCCTCCGTTTTCTCTAAGTATGCACAGCGGTGCTGCAGCAAGCAAGTAGAGGTGGATCAATCAGACAGTTTTGTTGTCAACTCTACATGGCAAAAATCTCCAACCTTTCAAGTCATTTTTGCCTAGAATTGAGTGCTAAACACCTTAATTAGGTAATTTCAGTAGTGAGTAAAAGAGTAAAAGATTTTTTTACAGTAAAAAAAAATCATTGCAGTAAAATTTTCAACTCGTTTTCAACTCAAAACAACTTCATTCTAGAATTTTCTACAGCCAAGTCTCTTTTTTTCCTCTGATTCTAGTTGCTATAGACCAGGGTTCCCCAACTAGTTTTCCCCAAAGGCCAAATTATGTCAAGCATGCCAAGCCAAGGGCCACATGTAGCATTCACAATATTTTATAATCGCCATTTCTCAATCAAATGGAGAAATATTGAAAGCTTAGCTTCTCCTAAACAAAATGAGCCCAAGCATGATATTTTATGATCATGAAATCCTGAGATAAGTGCAACTAAAGTACAAGATTTTTATTTGTTTATTTTTTTATCGGACAAGTCATCTGAGGGCCTGATAGATAGGACCCATGGGCCGCATTTGGCCCATGGGCCGCCAGTTGGGGAGCTATGCTGCTATAGATAGATANTCTGAGGGCCTGATAGATAGGACCCACGGGCCGCATTTGGCCCATGGGCCGCCAGTTGGGGAGCTATGCTGCTATAGATAGATAGATAGATAGATAGATAGATAGACAGATAGATAGATAGATAGATAGATAGATAGATAGATAGATAGATAGATAGAGCAAACATGGAGATGTATTGCAGTGTATCATCAAAATAAGTTTAACACAACAAACACAACCAGTCGGTGTTTCCCTCAGGATGTTGTTCTTGCCGCGTGGTAAAGACGATGAAACACCATTTAGACCTTTGAAACCCAGAATAATGAAGCTCTGTTAGGGTTAGTAGCTCCTAAAGGCAGGCTGACCCACTAAAACAATTAAAACTCTGGGGTATATTAAACTTTTAAATGAAGAATAAATATACAGCAGAAATACTCAGAAAATAAAGGATTAAATGAAAGTGTAAAGAATTAAAAAGTGGTAAAAAAATATATTTAATAGAGTTGTAAATAATGACTTTATTATTGGTTAGTAAGTTATTTATTCATGCTTATGGACAGTACTAAGCCAACACCTATTAGGTTGCCAGGTTGTGAAAATCCCTTTATTTGGTAGCTCAGGCATAACTGCCTTTGTTTTTAATTCATCAGAAATACACATCAGAGCATTAAGATCAAAATTCATTTAGTAAAGACTTATTAACATTTGCAACTGCAGATTTGGTGGATTATTATAATGGATAAATCCTTTATTAATAACCTATAAATGGTTCTTCTGCCATAATAATCAATCACACCTGCAGCTGTAAGGTGACTAAGTTGTTAAATTAATAAATGGATTTTGGTGCAGATATTCTGCAGCTCTTCATTAGAAGATAAGTGGTCTAACTGTCCATTAGAGGGTCATAGTCATGACTTAAAGAGCTAAAAGATAAAGCTGGAGCTCTGCTGAAGGAGAACTCCTGGCAACCCAAACATTTTTCTTAGAAATGGATTATTGGCTAATCTATGAAAAACTTTATTTTGATGTGAATATTGTCAAGCTGATATTTTGCTCTAATCTTAGTTATGAATACACCTTACCTACATAAGCAACATGAAATGCATCACAGCAACCAGGTAAGAATCAAATGTATATGTATATGCATATATATGTATGTATGCATATGTGTATGTAGGTGCTGTATACAAGTCAAAATGTTCATGTCCTGCAGAGAGGACACACGTGGGAATGATATGTGGATGTTAGTTTCTGTCATTACACACTGGTAGTGAATGAAAGACTTCTCTCCCTGTCTTAATGACTTCCTCTCACCCCTGCCTGTCACACTGTGGCTCCACCCATCCGGTGACCTGAGGGAAGTGGCATAAGAGCTGTCACCCTGGATCACAGCCTGCACCCTGACGTCCATACTTGTATGCAAATGTGCCAGCAAACACAGATTCCCAAGTGGGAGATATCAGTTTGAATATGCATGTTCAACACTGAGTGGAGTATACACGTCTGTATGTGGGCTCAGTAAATCTGTGTATGTGTGTGTGTGTGTGTGTGTGTGTGTGTGTGTATGTGTGTGTGTGCAGGCTCACAGTATGTATGTCTGAGCTGACCTGGTGTGCAGTAGTGACATTCCCGGTGGGAAGGAGCCTCACGACTGTTTTCATTTGCTAGACTGCCCATGTCTCTTCACGAGTGTAAGCTAGGTGAAAGTGACATCTGATTACACACACACACATACTTTGTCTCTTATTCTTCATGTACAGTATGTCCCCACACACATATATGCACATATGAGCTACACCTGAAATGATTCTGAAATGAGATTTTTGACTGCTGGTCATATAATAGAAGTAATTTGACAACATGATTGGAAATTGCATGCTGGTAGATTTGGGTTTATGACCGTTGGTCATACAGAATAATCAATTTAAAGACATCACTTTGAATTACAGGAACTTTTCAGAGAACATTGTCATTGTTTTAACATTTCCTATATAATTAAAGTACTGATACAAAAAAATTACAGACATCCATCAATAATGTAAATGATCAATAACTCAACAACTTCACTTATATTTGCAGTATGAGTTGTTACTCTGAATACTAATTTACTTTTAGGTTACTGTAGATATGAATTCTTGTCTTCCTGCACAGCTAATTGTCTTTTTTAATTATTTTAATGTTAACAAACTACTGTGAATATTTGACATGATAATTATAACAATTATTACCTCATTAAACTTATTCTAGTTGTCAGTGTAAAAACACATTTAGTGGTTTCCTGCCCAGACCTTAAGAAACTGAATAAGATAATGTACTGTTAATCTGAGTTCAACTTTAGTGTGTGCAGATATAATATTGAACAATTAAAAAAAACAAACTGTGCAGACAAATTACACTTCACACTTTAAATGAGGAAGGAGTGGACACACCCTGAAGAAATAAAAGCATATGTACTATAGATGAAACAAACCCTTTCTCCAGTTAACAGTTAATGACTTCTAACTATCATAATCAGCCACTAATTACTGAGAGCCAAAATACTTTAATACTTTTCTGCTCTTGCTTGGTGTCGTTTACATGAAGTGGCAACCAGAAAACGCAGAGCAAAGTACACACAGCGTCAAGCAGAGGAAATCCAGACTAGATGGCAGGCGTAAAGACACCGTTTTCCCTCTTTGCACACCAAGGATTAAAACAACTGTGTGCTCAAGTCTGCTACACAAGATAGTGACATAATACCATGATATGTCATATTTCATAAAGACTTTTACAGCAACTGCAAAGGAACTCCACATTTCTCAACCCTGCATTCCCAAAACATTCATTTACTCTCAGACGATGCTCACATGTTGATGGTTAAGCTGTAAAACACCTGCTCCTCATATATGTGCTTAAGCTTAAAATTTACTCCTTCCTGCTTCCACATCACACACTATAAAATGGAAAACTGGGAAAAACAGGAAGTGAATTACTGTAATTATTCAAAATAGCTGCCTATAAAGCATGTAATTGACTTAAAGTAATCTCCTGAGACATCTCAGTCGACAGCTGTAATTGTGAATGCCTGATTAAATTGCGAGCGATTATCACAAACATCAAAATGACAATATAAAAGTTGGAAATTTGATATACACACCATAATACCTCATTGATGTTTAGACATTAAGGGCCCCTGACTATTCTAGGGATGTAAATGATTCAAAAAAAACAAACAAACAAACAAAAAAAAAACAAAACAAAACAAAAAAAAAANGTAAATGATTCAAAAAAAACAAACAAACAAACAAAAAAAAAACAAAACAAAACAAAAAAAAAAGATTATAATTCAGCTATCCTGATGCTAGGAAATAGTGTTTACAGCTTATATGTACATATGTTGGAGATGTGATGGAGTATTTATGTTAACTTATCTTGTCCTGAGCATAATATTACAGTGTGACTATTAGCTAATAAGAAGCACAAGCATTTCTATTTTATTACCTCTGGAATATGATCTAAAATATGCCAGGATGATTCATGCAAAAGTAAATCTATGCGCATGTAAATTTACAAGGCCAACAATTCAATATACTATCATTATTTACTGTCCTCGGGAGTATTAATTTAGCTTTTAACTGCAAATTGAAAGAATTGATCTGACTAATAAAGTCTAAAATATATTTCTAAAGTATCAAGAAATATTGATTTGTCATTCTTAATATATCAGGTCATTAAAAATTCAATATTATGGGATTGGAGCCTAAGTATCATGCTGCGGTGCTTTCATGATCTATACTAAGAGTTTTCCTGTGTGGTGTGAATAACTAAACATAACAAAATACACACAGTTATGGTATAAATATATATTGATAGTGAAGAATCTAGACATTTTCTAATACTGCTTTTGGTGAATTCCATTTCTTAAGCATGTTTTGGCATGCAATATTGCACCAGGCCCTCTGTTTATTAGCCATTTGATGCTTTAACCTCTTTCCTGCTATATAGTTGTTGCTATTCTGTATTTATTATTATTAATGAGGGGGCATGTGTTCTTGATATTTTTGATTTTTTGGGGAGCACTAAACTAAAAAAAGTACAAAATTTAGTATTTTTGTGTGAGATATCATTCGCAGATAAGACGTTACGGAACATTTCTCATACGCTTCCCAGCATGTGTTATGATCATTTCATAAGTATCCATACACGATTTATCACTTCTATCTGCCAAGTCATGATTTTTTTGGTGGCGGAATGTTGTGTATTTCCAATGAAAAGAGGACAGGAGCACATTGATCATAATACTAACTGGTTCCTTGCTGCCACACAGAATCTGCTCCTCATCTCTCTCTCTCTCTCTCTCTCTCTCTCTCTCACTCTCTCACTCTCAGTGCTGGAGTGCACTGAGGTCGACTCCCCTCCTCCCATTTTAGTATAAGAGAAATATTGGTCCTGGGGGGGCTGCAGGGGCAGAGGGGGTAACAAGATGGGAGGGGTATCAGGAGACAGAGATGGACTGCCTTCCTGAAATAATTTCAAACATAGAAAATGTTCATTATACATATAGCATGCAGGGTTGTGAAATACCATAACCGCACCCACCCCTGCATGAACTATAGAAGAAGAAATAAAGGGCAAATGGAAGTAGATATGGTTCTACTGGCAGCTTACCAAAGAATAAATTGTGAATAAATGCATAACATTCATATGGTATGTAGAAAGCAGCCATCATTTATGTCTGCTGAGCTCTTTTAGGTGGCAAATCTCCTCAATCCATCAGACTGTACATTTTGTGAGGAGTTTTGGGAGCACATGAGGGGAGAATCTGCTTTATTATGGTGGCTCATATTTGACTCATCACTTATGTGCCATTGACAAATGTCATAATGTGGCATATTTCAAAGGCAAACGGCACAGTGAAACAGTTTCTCATATGGTGAATAGTGGTGCAGGCTGTTGCCACATTAACTGCTCTGAGTGGAGTGGATTTCTTAAGATACAATGGCTTCAAATATGAGGAGGAAATCACTGAATCAGGAGATGATGATGTGTGTGTATGTGTGTGTGTGTGTGTGTGTATGTGTGTGTGTGTGTCTGTGTGTGTGTNGTGTCAAAGCCATTGTCAGCACATTTTATTTTGAGTCTGGCAGAAAGGTTAGAAAGGCTTTTAGAGTAAGCGCACCAAAGACATCAGCATGATGGATAAATATGATCCTGAAGCTGTGTGTGTGTGTTTTTTTAATATTCCCATATAGGCACATATTTAAAATTATTTTCATGCTATTTGTGTAATGGTCTAATGTAATAAGCACTGATTTTTGACAAACAGTTTCATTTAATCATCAGTAAACCTGATTTGTCATGTAAGCTCAAATCACCACATTTAAGATGACTGCTCTCTAGGTTATGACAAAAATTAAAAATGCATAGCTTTCTAAGCACCACTTTGACATTCATGATTAATTAATATTATGTGATATTTCCAATTAAGATGTAACATGTGTTTTTACTAATCTGAACAGCTCCAGCAGGATTAAGAGAATCCCTGCACCGCCCATCCACACCACGCTGCTGCTAAAATTATAGAGAACAAAAGATTCTCTTGAGATGCTGTGATTCGGTGTAAAAATACGGCTATCACATCTTTTCAGCAGTTCAAATTGTATTTTGAGACGGTATGTAAACCTGATGATCAGACGGATTGGCCGCAAATTAGCATCTTGTGCCAATTAGACGCGCCGGTCGCAGCTCGTCGCTTTCCAAAAGCACGTTTTTAAGCAAAGTTGCGCTCTTGTTGCTCACATGCGACTTTATCTTTACCCAACAGGCAAATATGATAGAAAATACTAAAGAAATAAAGGACAAATGAAAGAAATGAAGCACGGAGATGCAAACAGCGTCTGTGCGTTATGGTGGTGCCAAACGGTGCGTTTAAGACCCCGATATTTACCCTCACTTGGGCGTAGAAAATAGAGCAAATATGGAAAATAACATCACAGTATTGGGAAGTAATAATTCTTACCGCTGTGCGAGTCTGTGAGGATGCTTTAAGATGGAAGGTGTTCCGTCGGAGGGGAAAAGGTCGTTTTGGACTTGTTGAGGTCCAAACTTGAATCACGCCGTTGATGATCTGCTCCACTTCTCGGAGGAACCAGCGGGTTAATATACTGATGTGTTTAAATTGGACCTCATAGCATCAGGGCGACATTTGGAAGCATTCTTGGTCCATATCAGTCAGAATACTCTGGCTCCAGTCGAGGACGTCGATGAAACTATGTTGTCTGCTGCGTAAAACCGGTGCCAAAATTCCTGCGGGCCCATTCCGTTACAGTGATGCAAGACAATAGTCGGGTCATTTTGGCTCGGACTGGAGATGCTTCGCTGCCAAGAACAGTTACGATGGATGATTAAAAACAAATATTCAGAGCTGTTCCGTTCATATCTGAGTGACTGGCTCCGGGATTTGGTGATGATAAGTCAGTTGGCTCCGGTTTGGTATATCGGGTCCCTCATCTTCAGAGGAGTGGAGAGTTGAGTTCTGATCAGTTGATCGCTGGTCCTTCCACATCCAGCGGCGTGTTTCTTTCTCTCGTATTTATCCTGATCCTGATCCGTGTGTCCACCATGTGTGTCCACACACAGTCCGGTTCTGGGTAAACGGGGTCTCGGTGAATGACAGCTGGGTTTCCTGACTGAAAGCTTGGAGACGCGTGTTAGTTGGGGAGCGGTAATGCGCGTCATTGACGGTGCGCGCACCCGACAGGTCACACATCGTTCATCAATCAAACTGAATAAAAAAAGAGGGAATTATCTGATTTTAACTGGGAGATTCGCTGATTAGTTGCAAACTGCATCAAGGCAAAGCAGATTCCAGAACCAGAAACAGCCAGAACATTCCCAGTGTTTTCCCAAATTAAAACTGTTACTCATTGTTACTTTACAGTAGCCTAAACATAGTTAATCTTTCTCCCATGTTATCATTTTTATATCAGAAATCTTTAATATTTACATTAAAATGTAGGACCACTATAGTTATGGTGATTTAGCCAGATCAGCTGTAAGTTACTGAGTGGAGCTCATCTCTTAAGCTCATCTTTTTCTCTGCTTTCCTTTATAATGCAATAAGCATATGATCAAGAGATGATCATAGATAGTGAAGGGAATTTTTAAAAAAAAATGCTTCACAATTTTTTTCATCTGAAATTCTATCTATTTTTTTAATATCTTCAAGCATATAAACTTATTTAAATGAGACTAGAAAGGGAAATTACAATTTTTGATGAACTCCTGACAGCTCATGGAAATATTCAACTTGTGATAGTTTGTCTTAAAGGTTCAAGGTCCAAGCTAAAATCACAAGTTAAACCATCCAGCAGGACAGATAGGAGAGATGTAGTAGCTTCTGAACCAGCTACATACTCACAATAATCAGCTACAATAATCTGAAAAGGACAATTTGTAATAACATGTTCTTTTGCCTAATATTTCTGTAGTTTGATTGAAATAACATTTTGGATGCAGGACTTTTATCTCAATGAGTTCTTTTATACTTTGGCATTTGGTTTTCTTAAGTAAAGGATCTAAACACTTCTTTCTCTCCTACTGACTGTACTATAGTTTTTGTCTGCAAGGCCTCCCATGCTGTCATAATGTGAAGCCCACACGGCAAAGCTCGGATACATGCAAGTGTGATGAGTTCAGTCTGTTGGAAAGTAAAGTGACACAGTTTCATGACCCCATTACAAGAAATGACAGATTTCACCACCAGGCCGCAAAGCATATTCCAAGGAATGATTGAGCTACACCGGATCCTTCAACGGTTGATGTCTGCTGTTCCATACAATCAAGGAGTCTCATTCACAAACCAGTGGAAATGATTAGAATTATTCCAAAGTGCTTTGGGTGGGATCACTGTGTGAGGGCCCACGTATGGTCACAATCTGCTTTTGTGGAAGGCCTGGAGCATGGGAACACATATGGCTCATTTGGCTAATTTAAATAGGTTAGTTACTTTTAATTTGCAGTTTGATTGTGCTAAAGAGGTTGCTCAGAAATTCCTAATTCCCCCTCTGAATCTGCAGGGCATTCAGGCACCCATGCATGTGGGATATGTAGCCTCAGTCAGTCTGTGGGCGAAACTCTGGGATGGATTGACCTCTGGATCCTCTGATCTCTGCCATGAGAGGATGATTCAGACTCTGGGTCCTTCAGGTGCTCTGGCCTACAGGAGTCACACAGTCATGTGGTTGTTTTTTTTTTTTTTTTTTNTTTTTTTTTTTTTTTTTTTGTCTGCTCTTGCGCTGACCTTGCTGAACCTCAAAGTTTCACTGACCTGCTGGGCAGAGATGGCACTCTGCTCTGCTTCTGAAGGATAGGCTGCGTTTGACTCTCCAAGAGGGAGATAGTAACATGTCAAAACGCATCATACTACCTGGTAAAGGGATAAAGTAAGGACATGTTTTCATTTTATCTCGTCACAAATAACCTGCAGACACTTTTTCGGAGTCACAATATTGTTGCTGGGCTGACTTAACATTAATCAGCTTCAAGCAGCCTGTAGCTATAGTAGCACTTATTACTAGTTGTGTTTAAGTAGAATTTTGAATGTATTTTTTTATATATTTTTCCATTGTACTACTTCTATTTAAGTAAAAGATTTGAGCACTTATTCTATCAGCTCTGATAATATGAATCAATATGATGAAGCTGCCCTGTTCAGCTCTCTGTCTAGACTGCCCTGTTCAGCTCTGTCTACTTATGGAGTGGATGTTGTAGAGGAAGTCTGTTTGTGATGTTAGCAGGAAAAGACGAGTGACTCAGCCGCATACTGGAGTCAAAGAGGTGTGCGGATAAAAAGAAAGGGGTAAAGACGAAGAAAAGGTAAGCACAGAGGACTGATTTGAGGTGGTTGAGGCCAGATGGAGATGGAAAGACTCCAGGAAAGGCCTGACTTACAGGATGGTGCCCCTAACAAGGCAGAATCTAACTCCTGTCTATATTTAGCACAGGGACCACAGATTGCAGCTAGTGCTTCAGGGTGTTCAGACCGGCAAAAGCTGCTGCCATCCGTCTCAGCACCCGGGGCGAAACACAATCCCAGCTCACGCCAGTGTAAAGGAGGAACGATGGGACCGTGTCGTCTGAGTAACACACTTAACACATGTGCAGAGTTGATCGCATCCTGTTGGAACAGATATTTTCAACCGCAGAGGTGAGAAGATACAGAAACCTGAAAGAATCTGTCAGTACTTCAATGAGAAATGCTTCATTCACTGAACTCACTAAAAGTTGAACATGATAGTCCTGGCTGATGCTGCGTTCATGTTTATCTCCTCAATCTGTTCATTTCTCCTTCTCACAAGCATCTGACTAGGCACAATAGACATTTACTAGAATAAAAAAAAATCCCATCATGCTGGACATGACTGACATTCAGTCCAAATGTCAAAGCTGCTCAGGCCATTCCGACTTCTCCTCCCCCTTTCTTACCTTCCTCATCCTCAGCACCTCCAGGACTGTTTGTGCAACTGTCAGCGGTGACTGATGAAGGCCTGAGCTGTACAGACACCCGAGTCTTGTGTAGGTGCGATAGGCTTGTGTATTAAACTATCAGCTGAGCCATCAAGTATGGTCAAATACTGGTCTATTCATAACTTCAGCTGACTTTTGTGACTAAAAGAGCGCTAAACTACAAGGTTTTCTGGAAGGTGTGATGCAAAATGTGAAATCCTCACACCTTTGCTCATATTCAGAGCAACAGAATTCTTTTAGAATCCATGTTTTAAGCTGCACAGGGCAGATTCAAATGTTGGTAACTCCAAACAGAGTCAATGGAGACTTAAAAAAAAACAAACCTGTAATCCTAGAATATGACAAACTTAAACTCTGCACAGATGTGCCTTGTGACAAAAGCAGGAGTCAAAAGATGAAACCCGTTTAGAAGCAGCTTCGTGTGGGATCTCCAAAGAATTCACACATCGACTTAAAAAAATAAACTCTACATGTTTTGCTTGCTTCAGTAACATCTACCTTCCTTGATATTGTCTCATTCCTTCCTTTTCTTTTCCTTTACTTGCCCATGTGACCAAACCTTTGCTTCCTCAGTCTCTGCCTCCACCCATCTCAAAACCCCTCCATCACTCAGAGCTCACACAGCAACTCAGACAGACACGACAATCACTCAAACCAGCAGCAAAAGCTTCGACTTGACACTTTTCTCAACCCATACAGTCAGAATTACCTAATAGAAAGAAACGCCCACTTCTAAAATGTCAGCAGTTCACATCGTAAACACATTTACCTCAACGACACAAGCCACCATTCCTTCCTGTGGAGTACAGAACATTACATCTTTTGTTGAATTACACAAACATTTTATTCATACACTCTATCAATGACATCCAATTTACTTTTTTTTAAAAAAACTTCCAAGTTATTTTCTACAAAAACAAGGATCATTTGTACATATAAAAAAAAAGAGATAAAGACAAGATCAAACACACTTCTGCTGTGTTTTTCCAATTTTTTCCAATTAGAAGTGGTTCAAGTAACACTGAGCCATTCAACTGATCTCTGCTTTGAGAAGCAACTCTCCATTGATTGAGCCAGGTCATCTCCCCGTGTTACGGATTTGAGTAATTGTTGGTCGTGTTTTTTTCATTGCAAAATGGGAGACAAGATTATAAAATAGCAATGAAGTCTGTGGAGATCCAGAATAATCACTGTGTAACCTAAATGAATGGGAGAGCTACGGGAATCCTGTTCAAAATGTCTTTAGAAAAGGAGCGTTTGCTGCTGCCTGACTCGTGGAGGTTTAAGGTTTGACTACAGTTACAGGTTGTGGTGAACGTGACACTACCAGAGCTTCTCACATGGGGTAGTTAAGCACCACGTCTTGTTTGGCGAGCTCCAACAACATAGGGTCGTCGAAGAACTTGCTGATACTCACATCCTCGCTCAGACCCTGTGGAGCAACAAAGGACATCAACCACCGAAACTTCTTGGTAAATGAAAAAGTCTTGAGTTACAAGTCAACTTGAAAATGAAACAAATCTTTTATTAGCTAATGAGATCACCTACATAGCTATTGAAACAAGGTACCAAATGGCCAGTAGGTATCATACTGAATTTTGATGCTACCCCACACCTGAAACAACCCAAAAACTAAGCAAGTAGACGGATGTCTCACCTTGCGCCTGCGGGTTTTGATCATGAACTCTCTGGCCAGGTGTGGGGCCGGCTGAGGCTCTAGAGGCCTGATCACGATACTCTTGTCCAGAGGGTCACCAGGCACAATCTGAAGGGAAATACAAGAGGCTCTTAAGAGGAGAGTGAGATGATTGGTGAAAAAAAGGAAATCTACTCATTTGTATCAAAAATTGCACAATCTGAGAGCAGAGGACATATCCATCAAATCCGAAGCTTTCACTAGCTGAGTAGACACTTCTGATAACGGCTTCAACCTCTTACTAAATATATGATTCATTTGCAAATCTGTCCCATTGTTACCAAGTCAGGAGTGTGTCCACCAACATCATGGAAAAAGTAACGTGCGCGTAAAGCCACACCGTGAGTTTGTGACAATGCTGCGTCGGTGCCAAGTGTGTACACTAACTTCAAAGAACTGAGCATTTCATGGGCTTTTAAAATGATTCCCTAAATCTATTATCTTAACATCTAACTCATAACGTGACCTTCACAGCGTGACCTCCACATTGTCACGGATATATGACACACTTCCTATGTGGACAGTAGAAGACGACTCGTTAGGCATGTTGA
The DNA here is from genome assembly GCA_014773175.1 of Lucifuga dentata. Taxonomy (NCBI): domain Eukaryota; kingdom Metazoa; phylum Chordata; class Actinopteri; order Ophidiiformes; family Bythitidae; genus Lucifuga; species Lucifuga dentata. Next base: position 85,237 of record VXCM01002935.1, on the reverse strand, counting down.
ATCTCTAACAGCAACTCTTAAATAAGTCAAGTGCTTCCTTATAGTGACCTTTAAAGGGTAAAAACTGGCTGGATATCAATGAGAGGGGAGGTACTGGACTAAAATATAAAACCTCGACCTCAGGGAACGATTAAAACGGAAGGAAAAGGGAAAAAATTATCAACGGAGTGGCTGAAGCATAATCAACAGATGGATGACGTCTGGTAACAGTAACTGAACGCGGTGCTGTTTACATGGAAATCCTGGCAGCACATGATCTAATTAATGAGAGGTACAACACAGCCTGCAGAGTTTTGTGAACATAAGGAGGACACAATTTAGGAATTCATATTTTTTTCAGGAGCTGCTCAATTATAGTAAATTGCATCACAGAACCACTCACTAACAATAATTAGGAAACAGGCCGTCGAGGTGACCATATGTTCAAACATCAGACACATAACGGCAAACTACGAGGAACAACACAACTTTATTTTCTCATTTTAAGATGCCTTCAGCTTTTTAATCTGTTATCAGCCGAATTTAATATTCATGGTAATTCAGATGTTGTGGAAATGTAAAAAAAAAAGGAAGGCAATGACAAAAACGGTGAACTCAAGGCATTTATGCTGCGTTCGTTGTAACATGGAACAGGGAAGCCGTAAGTTGCAATTACGTCATTTACAACCACCGTGTGTTCAAGCTAAACAAATACATAATACATAATATATTTTAATATATAAAAAAAAAATATGAAGATAACATGAAAACCTTTGTTTTGTTTGCTCTGTCAGACCAAAAGAAGCAACATTTGAACATTTGCGAACTATTTACCTTTTAACAATAGCTACTGCGTTGCTAGGGTTATATTTAAGGTTACTGTGTTTGCATGCTGCTTGATTTTAAAAAATGCTTCTAAGCATTTATTTATAAACAGAGAAATGACTGTTTATGATGTGAGCAGCCATATTGAAATGAATTTGAACTCAGGGTTGAGGAAAATCTACAAAATCAGATATTGGCATAAATTGCAGTTTATGTTTAAAGATGTAAAAGTCGAATTCAGCAGCTGAAGTCCATCAGTTTGGGTTGCATCGAAATGGAATTGTAAGTTTTAGATTCAACATTCTCAACTATTTCAGAAATATTGTATAAGAAAGCTGATACTTTGCCAAGCAAATTTATGACTTTTGAGTCACAATATTAAAAAAAATAAAAAAATAAACAAACATTTAGAATGATAGTTGATAAATGCTAAACTTTAATACACTTCCCAGCCCTAACAACAAAACTTTTGCCATCTTGTGGTGCAATAACATCACAATATGCAAATAACTTTTTCCAAACCTACATTACCCTTTTCTCTGATTAGACAAACTAAATGAATAATTCATGTGCAATAATTCATCCAACACTTGCATTTTCAACTTAAGAGAATAAAACATAACAGACCAAGAAAAACTGTTTTTTCCTGACAAAATGTCAGGAAAAAATGTTTCTGTAGCTCATTATTGTCGAGGAAGTGGAGTTAATTAATTTTCACTGACGCGGCGTGTGGAGAGTGCTGACACAAACACATGTCAGACATGGCGGAGAGAGATGGCCATGCTATACTCAAAACATAATGACTCAACACTCGCTCCACTCCACTCCATATCAAAAACTATTTCACCAGCCTGGCAGATGTTTACAAGGTTGGTCATTATGCACCGCAAGCTGCCGCATGTTTGTGTGTGTATGTATGTAAGTCTGGGAGTCATCTGGACTACCACCAACTCCTCACAGACTTATTAACTACATTTAATGCTAAAATTTAATTACTCTCATACACTGTCTTAAGCGTTGACTTACACACCCTTCATTTTTAGGACTTTCTCCAAAGCTACTCTTCGCCCTGAAAGGACCATACTGGTGATTTTGCATGTGTGAGCCCAATGAATACTTCCCACATACATATTGCGTTACTGTTAACATAACTAAAACATAAAACTGGATTTTAGTTTTCGTGTTATTTTGCTAAATCCCCTAATCTTTCAAAATCAAATGTTCAGGTGAAACATATCTTAAAATTCAATGCTTCACCTGCAAACACTTACATGATCATATGATTGCAGAAGGCACGGTCGTTTTAGTTTCTCGGTTAAAGCAGGCTTCTCCTGAGACTATATTCCCTGATGGAGCATATACAGTATGTTCTTCTGTGTAGCTGTGTAGAATCCGTGTTGAAATGCTAAGATTTAATGGCACTTTAATCAAAAAATTTAACAGACTTTTTGTTTGCTGTGATGGATAACTTATCTCAAACACGTTTCAAGTCGCTCCAAGTTGATTTATATTTGGAATGAACTGAAACCAATGGCAGTCTGGAAGGTAGCAAACAACAATTCTAATATTTACCACTCCAGTAATATGTTTCTTAGTAGTAAAGTTTCTTCCATTTTTTTCCCCCTGATATGCTAAGGTATTTTTGAGGACGTTTTTCCTGGTCTTGTGTTGGCTCGAGGACTTCTAATGTGTTGGCCTGTACGTGATACTGGCAGATACAAATACACTTGACTTGCCATACCTGCCAATGGTGAAACACAGACAGAGCAAAGGCCTGTCCCTGTGTGTGCGTGCGAAGATCCGTCTCGAAGCCAAAGGAGTCGATGGCTGGGATGAAAGCCTTGATGGTGTAGAGAGGAGACCCTGGAATGGGGGCGTCCTGAGTCACGTGACCCCTGTTAGATGACACAAACACAAAACCAAATCAAGAAATAAACCTGTTTTCGCGATGGCGGCTTTGTGTTGAGCCTTTCTGAATTTTACAAGGTAACGATAAAGGGAGCAGACCAACCTTCTTCGAGCCAGCACGGTGTAGACAGCAGACACACAGTCAGCTGGAGCCTGAACCTCCACAAAGTAATAAGGCTCCATCAGCCTTGGAGTAGCCTGGGACACAAGGGACCACGCAAGACAAAGAAGACAAAAGCTTGGACATAGCATGGCCATTCCATGTATGCATGACCCATAAATTCATGATCCCAGTAGGCATGGGCAACGAAAGAGTCAAAAGAGATGAGGAAAGAAGCCAAAAAACGCAGTGCAATTAAAAAGAGTGCACGTCAGCAAAACCCACGACCATAATCAAGATAATGGAACATTAAGGAAAGTGAGTATGGAAGCGAAAGCTTGAGGAGCTAACGGCAAACGAGGAGAAGAATAGGCTTGAGGAGTGATCTCACCATAAGGAAAGCAGAGTACACCACTCTCCTGGCTGTGGGGATGACCTGGCCTCCTCCTCTGTGGAGGGGCTCCTGGGCAATGACTGCATCCAGGATCTTAAACTTGACATTCCTGATGGCTAAAGGCAGAAGACTCGATTATGACAAAACGCCATGACAGGTGTACTTTTCTTATTCTCAAAACATTTACTTAACCATGTAATTTCATTATATATATATATCACGCTTGCTGATAAAGAAGCAACTCAAGGACCTATTGAAGTAGGGAACCAAGGTTTATTAGTGAAATGAACATGTTTCAGGGGTCAAATGTCAACAGGGAGCACTTACGCTCATCACACAGAGGACCTTCCCTGGTGCCCCACTGGAAGCCCTGAACGATGCTGTCTTTGACTGAGCCGAGCAGAGCTTTGTCCACCTAAATGAGGAAAAGTAAACACACACACACACATACTCACACACTGTTGGATAACTCAAGCTGCACACCAGTGGACAAGTTTATGATTTCATTCCAATCAATTTTGGAAAAAGGGCTAAATAGAGAGGTTTTGTCATTGAAATAACAGTTTCAAAGAGGTGTTAACAGTAATTCAGAGCTCACCTCAGAAGGCAGCGTGTCGTCAACGAGGATGTTTGGTCCTGTGGTGTCCGGCCCAAAGGCCCAGATAGACCTAGCGGCCAGCAGATCCCAGTCGTATTTTGTCTGGAAAAACTCTCCCAGCTTCTTCCTGCCAGGAGGGAAGAGCGCAGCGAGCAGTTGAAACAAGGTTCACACACAGTGTCAGCTGGAACATTAAGGAGATGGGCTAACAGGAGGGCAGAGGGGTTAATGGAAGAAGAGGAATGGAGCGAAGGTTTAGATTAACGGCACATTATGTCTCACAGAGCACCGAGGGGAAACGGCTGTCTGACAGATCAGATCCATGTTCTTCATGTCACAAGGATCAGAAAATTAGTGCATGATTCAATTACAGTGACTCAACTGATCAATACCAAGGACATTTCAAAGAGCGTGCATGTAATGCATAAAGGGTTAACAGGCTGTCCTAATCTACTGTTCAAATATCAAAATGTTCTGTTACAATCTTTAGATAAGCATACGTGATGGTAAAATAGCATTTCTATTGAAGCATGATGAACCCACATTTGCTATTTGTCTGAACGAATCAATCAGCATATTTAAATGCACATTAAATCTTTGATAACTCTCCAGTAAATCGATTTTTTCACACGTCATGTAAACACCACTGAAATCAGCATAAATCGACATACGCTCACCCTGAGACACAGACCTAAATAATGCAATCTATTGATCGATTCAGGCATATAAATATTATAATTGGAGTTATGACATCTCTGCATGCATTTCATCACCTGGCGGACTCCCCGATTATGTCACGTCATATATATTTGGAGAACCACGGGATCCTTTTATTTCCCTCTGTGTATATGGCATATTTGTATTTTTGTCATAATTGACAAAAAAAAATTAAAAAAAAATCTCAGTATAGGGTGTACGTAAACACAGTAATGTGTCTTTTACTGTCACATGGTACAGCAGTTTTGAAGTATTAAAGCTTGTACAACAGTGAACAAAGATATTAGAAACGACTGTCCCTTCTACATTCGGACATACATGTTAGCAGGTGAAACATTGAATTTTAAGGTGGGTGGATCACTTGAGCATTTGATTTTTAAAGATTAATGGATTTGACAAAACAACAGGAAAAATGAAATATGATTTTATGTTTTGGAAATTGGTTGCCAGTAATGTAGCGTTACTAACATTAGTTAGTTAATAACGTTACTAATGTTTGTAACAGGTAGTATTTACTGGACTTAAACATGTAAAGTCACCGTAATGGTCCTTTAATTGAAAGACCTCGTTACCTCATTGTTGTCAATGTCATAACTTCAAAGTGAACACTGGTAGTAACTACAAGACATCAGAGTATGCAAATCTTAATATTACCCACAAACCCAGTAAATTTCCTTATTAAATTAGTGTTAGCATAACTACCTGCCTTCCCTTCTTCAAAGACACCATTTAATTAAAGAACCAATCATCATTCCTACGAACAGAAGGAGAACTGAGACAGAATTATCACTCAGAATGACTCTGAAGCATAAATTTAAAAGGATGGAACCATGTCAGACTCAGCTGGGAAACAGGGTAAAGCCACATAGAGCAATGAAAAGGACTTCATTACCTATTTCTATTAATTAGGAGATCAATTAATGCATTGAGTATGTGTGAGTGGATATGGAGGTGGAAGTGGAGGGAGCTGCTACATCATACCTGTTCCATGTGATTTGCACCACTTCGTTCTCTATGTCCTCAGCCAGTCCCTTCTCCAGGGGCTCCGCAATCATTGTGATCTTATTCCTGTCAATCACATCACAAAGCTCTCCATCAGTCATTGTGAGACGGGGAGAGACTCGGCCAGAGGGAAGGACTGACTCTGACTCTCTCTCCAAACAGGCCGTGTCATGAGTTAGTAAGTTTAAACAGAAGATAATCTGTCTGAGTTACATGGATAAATCTGTCCATTGCATGCACAGTATGTCACTCTGGATAAATCTAAAAACATCCTGTTTGGTACACACTTCTTGTTCGGTGTCTCAGCAAAGCACTTGAGAGATGAAGTCTCCACGACGGTCTCACAGAACGTCACAACCGGGTCAGCAACCTGTGGGCAAAAATTAAGATAATTACAGAAACAAAGACTCTATTCCTGTGTTGTCTCCTCAGGGACCAGACCATTTTTTTTTTTTTTTNATTTTTTTTTTTTTTTGGCAAATGAATTTTCCAAGTAAATTACACTTTGCAGATCTCCCTTTATGCACATTATATGTTAGTGATTATAATTATATACCTACTGCCTATTATTGCACACTGACAATACAAGATGTTGTCCACAGTTTAATATACAGAAATTACAACTGTTAAAAAAAACATGAACAATAAAAGAGAATATTCTTAAGCAATAAATTATCATGAACTATAAAGCAGTAACAAAAATTACTTTAATGTCAANGAGAATATTCTTAAGCAATAAATTATCATGAACTATAAAGCAGTAACAAAAATTACTTTAATGTCAATCTCAGAGTACATCTTGCGCAAGTCGTGCATGACACAGTCCAGGTAGAGCTCTCCTGTGCCTAAGATAACGTGTTCCCCAGACTCCTCCACCTGAACGAGAAAAACAAATAGACAATCATAACTTAAACCAATTAGTATTGGGGTCAGTATTTCAAATGAGCTATTGTTCAGCTAAATTAATTTGAAAGTGCTATTGTGCTGGCTAGTTGTCGAAAAAAAGCAAGCTGGATTTTTTTTTAAGCTTATGCTGCCGGATGGAACATTCCAATGCACTCCTGACCCAGGCTCTCCCTCTGAAAAGCCCCAGGCTAATGTGTAAGAGTGTGTTGAGATTCATACCTTTGTGGTGAGAGATGGATAGCTCTTGTTGACCTTCCTTAGTCCATCCAGCATTTTAGGCAGCTCTGAGGGGTTGACGGGCTCCACTGCGATCTTGATAACGGATGCTGTGTTGAACTTGAGCGGCCTGAAGATCTGAGCCTGGAACAGAAAGCTAAAACTGAAGCACTGCTTTTGCCCAGGACAAAAGCTATGTTCAAAATCTACATCGGTACGTGATATCTCATTTTTGTCTCACCTCTTCGTTCCCTCTGGGCTCTGTGATAGTAGCTGTCTTGACGATTGGCTGATCACAACCCTCGATGAGAACCCAGTTGCCAGTGGGCACTCTGTTCACTTCTATTTGATATCTAGAAAGAGAGGAAAGAATAAAAGGAATGAATACAAGCAAGAACTGATTTCTACTACTAAAAACTCAGGAATTAAGCCTTTGGAGCATACCTGGCAACTGAAATCCAGAGACGCCCCACAGTGCAGATCTGGGAGTCCTCTTCATCTTCGAGGGTATAGTTCTCTCCCAAAACCTTGACGGGCTGGCCTGCCTGAATGGTCCCGCTCAGCACCCTGCCAAAGGCATGGAACTGAACGCCGTCCTCGGTGCTGTACATCTTAGTGGTGTGGCACATCAAAGGACCCTGAGGGTGAGAGACATTAGGAAAGAGGGACGAGGAAGGAAAGTCTTAACCAATGTAATGGAATAAAGACAAAGCAATAAGACTTTCTAATTGGACTTGGGAAATTGTGATCAATGACTTTCATTGTCTAGTATTGGCTTATTTAACAGTTCATTCATTTCGAGCCAATTAAAGCGTTCTGCTGCTGGCTCGATTTCTAAGAGCAGATGGAAGGACACTACTGACTTCCACTTGAGACAGATTGCAGTAATTTGCAGTGTGTTTAGTTCTGCCTCTGTAACACGTACGTCAGGGTCACATTCTGCCATGGTCTCCCCTAGGTCTGAATCCAGGCCTCCTGCGTAGGTGTGCTCTATCTTGTTCCTAGCGCCATCTTGTGGTGAGGGGATATGCTGCACGCACATGTCCACAAAACCTGTCGGGCAGAATTCCAAGTTCAACTTAACATATTTATAACACCATGACAATTAATTTTCAGGGTTTAATGTCATTGCAGTCAAAGAAAATCAAAGAAAAATGACTATGGAGAAATGTGGCTGATCGAGACACAACAGAGCTGAAAGCAACGGAGAAGGGAACCATACCAGTGAACTCTCCAAAGAAGCGGTTACAGACGAGCCTCAGCAGGGGGCGAATGTTCAGCTTCAGCTCCTCTTTGGTCAGGTGAATTCCCAGCTCATCCAACACTCGGGGGAGAGACGTGTCCACATCCCCAACAACCTAGACACAAAGAGTGGGTTTGGGTTATTNACTCGGGGGAGAGACGTGTCCACATCCCCAACAACCTAGACACAAAGAGTGGGTTTGGGTTATTCATACAGTCGTAACTCATTATGAACTACTCTATTGGTTATAATGCCTGGATGCATGTGAATGAGATGTCCGACCTGTGAAAGGATCTTGTAGAGAGGCTCCAGGACAAACTCCACAAAGCTACGCTGCGAGTTACTGCTGGGAGCTTTCTTTGTGAATTTGCGCCTGAAGAGAGAAGAGAAAAAAACAAAAAAACAAAATCACACGTATAAATAGTGAGTTAGAAGATGATGGAAAGGATGGTTTTAGCAATAACTATCATTATTCAGCATAAGCCCAAATTAAATACTCACGTTTTGGGGTTGAAATAAATGTCTCCCCAAAGCCTCTTGGCAAACTCATTATAGTTGATGTCACCTGCAAAAACACAAAGGAGTCAGCTGATACCTGACATACAGCGCGAGGCATGAGATGAAATAAGATGCACGAGTCCATTGTTTCTGATTGTACTGTTATCTCACCATAGGTGTCTGCGTAGATCTTTGCAAATGACCCCAGGGTGAAACAGATACTGTACTGAGAGCTGGCGAAGCAAACGTTTCCAAGGAGAGGGGACACCACCAAGTTCTCATCTGTCGAGTAGGTGCTGAGGAAGAGAAATCACAAACAGGGGTGTATTATATGTCTGATTTTGTCGCATAAAGGACAAAAAGTAATGTTATGCATCTCTCATTTTTAAAATCTGGCTATTTTTGTGACCCTTTAGACAGACTGATAAAGGCAGTGTCATGTGGCAAAAACATTTCAAGTTGTCTTAAAGGATAAATATAAAGGAAAGCAAATCACCCATTTTGCATGTTTAAGCCTAATATATTCAATTTTCATACACATAAGGTTACTGACAATCATTTCCCAAATCATACTACTGGAACAGTGAATTAAAAATTTTTTTCCAGACCACCATTAGGTTCAGTTCAGTCTTAAAATCAACATGTTGATATTTGAAACGTTCTTGGATAGGTAATCCATCATCGCAAACAACACGTATATTCATGTTTTAACAACCGTGACTTCATAATATTGCATAAGTATTAGCAGGCGAAACAGCGATTTTTAAGGCGGGTGTATCGCTTGAATATTTGATTTTGAAAGATTAAGAGATTTTGCAAAATATCAGGAAAGCTAAAATACAGTTTTATCGTTTGGGAAATTATTATCAGTAACCTTGCGTGTATGAAAACTGAATATATTAAGCTCAAACATGCAAAATGGCTGGTATGGTCCTTTAAACAGAAATGCAATAGATTTCCAGCATACCTGAGTAAACCGTTGACCTCATCCACAATGTGGCGTAGTTTATAATATGCGTCTGTGGGGGGCAGTTTGAGCTCCACAATGAGCCGGTCCACCTTATTGATACAGATGGTGATGGCCATACGCTCCTGGACTGCATGTTTGATGAGACGCTCTGTGTTCAGCATCACCTTTAATCACATCCAGAAAGTTTTGGGTGACTGGGAAGGTAGACATATATACTGTGCGTATATATATATAGCTATATATCTATATATATTGAGAGAGAGAGAGAGAGAGAGAGAGAGAGAGAGAGAGAGAGAGAGTGTGGGGAATTGGGAGAAGGAAATAAAGAATGAAGAAAAAAGGAGTCACTCACTCCTTCTGCTGCGTCAATGAAGAGGACAATGCCGTCTGAAAGCCGGATACTTGATGTGACCTCATCAGAGAAATTCACATGACCTTGAAAGGGAAAATCAGATATTACGCGACTTACTTTATTTTTCTACACCAAAACTCAAAAATACATCCAGTAAACAAGGTACTTAGCCAAAACACAGTACCTGGTGTATCCATGATGTTGAACAGGTATGATTTTTCTCTGGAATCGGGCAGGACCATTGTGACAGGAGTACTCTTGATACCAACTCCTCTCTATTGAAAAAATGCCAAAAAAAAAAAAAAATTAGCACATGCAGCCATCCAGTTTTTGCACAGCAGTATCAAAAACGCATCAAGGACTTCAGATACTTCAGATATCTGTCCCATTGAGAGTAAACTGATGTAAATTATTCATTCTGTTGTCGTTTTCATTTTCCATTTTTACAATTGTGTACTTCAAGATTCACTGTAAATTCAGAGGATACTTATGAGCTCAGCACATGTTAGTTAAAAACACTCACCTCTTGTTCTGTAAAGAGGATATCTGTGTATCGGAGCTGAAAAACGACACCGTGTTAGTCTCTGAGCGATGTACAGAATTTAAGTATATCAAGCATAAAGTTTTATGTATTTTTACAAACAACACTCACATCCACGTCATCTCTCTTCCTGATTTCTGGGTGTGTTTGTTCAATCAGGCAATCCACAAAACAGGTCTGGTTGGGAAAAAAAAAACAAAACAAATTTATCAGATACCCAAAAGTCATACATAAGCCCACAGTGTGACTATGTTATTAGTGCAACTTCTAAATTTTTTCTGTCCTTCTAACTTTTTAATCTAAGGAACATTTGACTATAGACAGACTGAATCAGGTGCAGCCATGCAGATGCTCCAGGAAGCCTCTAACCTTTCCATGGTGAAGGTGACCACACAGGGTGACGTTACGGATCAATTCTGGACTGTCCATCAGATCAGCAAGGAATCTGCCAACAGGAAGGAGTCAGGTCAGTTTTAAAAACACACAGCAAAAACAGTGTAAACTACAGTTACAGCATGTACTGGGAAATACGGGATACATAAATATCTGAATCCTCAAAGAGTTTTTCATCAAAGAGCAGGAGTTCTGTACACATCTAACACATGTAAACAGGCAACAAAGGTGATTTCTTACTCCATTTCATAGACTGTGGCAGGTAACTCCTGCTCCATCAGGGTGAACTGCCTATTCTTTACAGGTTTGATGATGGGCTCTGGTAAGAGTGGAGACAAAAATAATGTTATTTAGTACTGTTTATCCAGTATTATTGTCCTGCTGTAAATGAATGCAACCATGCAGAAATCTTGTAATAATCCATTAAACACCAGTAAAGATATTTGTGTTTAGGTTAAGTAACTGTTTGCTACACAAAACACAGGCTGCACTTTTATTTGTCTCTAACCTGTCAGAGGCTGTGTGTCTTCTTCTTGGACGATTGTTTCCACTTCAGGCCCATAAACCTCTTCTGCTGTGGGATAGTACTTTTTGTCCTCATGCAAGACCACCTCCATGCCAGGGACATCATCATCAGCATCAACAGCATCATCGTCCTCATCTTCATCTCCCTTCAAAAGGAGAATATCAGTTATGACAATGAAATGCAGGCATGCACTTCATAATCCTGTGCTCCTTGGCAACAGTTTACACTGAACTACTGCAGGAGCACACCTCATCAACATCTCTGTCCTCTGCCTCCAGGTCATCTTCATCATCATCAGAGTCGAGCTCTGGGCCGATGTAGTTCCCAAACTCATCATACAGATCAGTCTCCATCTTGCAGAGAGCTAAGAGAGTGAAAAATGAAAACAAGTTAATGGTTATATGTGTGTCAGTGGGTGTCATATACTGTCAGTATACTTTATTAGTGCTGAAACAATTAGTGACTTAATCTACTATTCAATTAATTTCAAAAAAATAAACAATTTAATTTATTTATAAATGATTATTCTGGTAATTTGTCAAACTAAATGTTAAACATTAATTGTTACAGCTTATTTAGTTTAATCTATGACAATAGTCATCCCAACCTTTCCTCTATCAAACTTTTGGTCTGACAGTTCACGATCACACAATTACAGAATCACAGAGATAAAAAAGCTAAAAGCAACAAATTCTCACGTTGAAGCTGATACGAGCAGATATTTGACATTTTTACTTGATTTACTTGTAACTAAAACAACTGGTAGGGTTTTTCATTCCAACAAACCAAAGCATTACATGCAACAGTTATCTTAAAACAATAATAGCATGTTTATCCTGCTTACTGACAGGCGTGTAAACATCACACCATTGGATTTAAGACAAGATTCACCAAAGATCAGGGATCCAGCGTGCAGCCAACAGAAATCCGCTAACGTTACCACAAAATAAACCTATGTTGGTCCTTTTGTTACTGCAGAACTTCTTCAACAAAACAACAAGTTACAGTTATTTTAGTTAACTAAACTTGCAAACTTAATAAAGATTTACTTGACCTTCTCTTTCATATTAGGGATGGGGATAAAGTTAGAGGTATCACTCAAGCTAACGCTAACTCTGTAGCTGTGTGTATGCACTGTCAAACTTCTGTTACACATCTACACGTTTTTCACGGACAGACAATCTAATACTGGCATCTCCACAGATTGTTTCACTTATTTTCAGTTTCTATTAGCTCATATGACCGTGTTAGCAAGGTAATTAAAATTGTTAAAATTAGCATGCTATCTAGCTAACAAATGAATGATTCTTGAAGGCTACGTTTCAGTTGCGTTGTTGTTGAGCTTAAAAGTTGTAGCTAGCGATGGCTTCAACAAAGGATGAAAGCTGCAACATACTCACAAGTTTTTGATAAAGTGTAGTAAGTAAAATTTAAGATCAAAAAGGTATAAAAGGCAGTTAACTATTCAAGACAGAATAAATGTTTTCCAAAAAACGCCATGCGCACCGGGAACTGCTTCCGGGTTTTCTTTCTCTATTGAGCTAATGGCAGTGACCATTCAACATTAAAGACTCATTAGCGCCCCTAACGCTTAGGTTTGTAATAACATATATCTTGTGTGTCCGATTACACACTATTTCCCTGCCATAATTAGAGAGCATCATTTCCTCTTTAAACGCTGCTTTCACACATAGATTCCTCTGCTCAAATTCTAATGTAGGCTATCATATATAATTGGTTGTTAGTCAGCATTTCTCAGCCTGAATATTATTAGCATTCATCTCTCCTTACACAAAAATAACCAACACAAAATTAAAAAATTCATTGGGAAATTAAAATAAAAATGCTTGTTTTTTTTTTCTCCTATCATTGCTATCTTGAAAAACATAGATCCATATGAAACTGTATCATATGACTTCATATAAAACTATATATTCCTATGAATTACTGTTGGCTCATTGATCTCTCAGGAATTTCAATCATTTTCCTGTGCAATACTGTGACAATAAATTACAGTATATTGTAAGTCGTATTGGTTTCTATATTTGCATTTTTACTTCTGCAATTACATATTAGATTAGTAAACTATGTATCTGGTATATTATTGAATACTGTATATTAAATATGTTACTAAAACATATTAGACATGGCAAGGGAAACTGTATATTATGCCTATTTTTAAACACCTGAATAACCCACCAATGCTGATCAATGAAACTGATCTTAAATTTCAGAGAATCTTAAATTCTCAGATAACCAACTGCATGAGACAATATGTGCAAGTGTGTTGGTGTTTGATTTCTTCCTCTCTTGAGGGACAGTTGATAATAAACTCAGGCAACTTTTCAGTTGATGGCTTTATTCCTGCTGGTGTCAGAAAATTCTGTAGGCCTTGCCTACACACACTGACTGATAAACAAGTAATAGACAAACATACAAACATACAGTACATATTCTTATAACAAAATCACACATTTCCAAATTATTCTCAGACAAGTGTGTTGATACCAAAAAAACAAAAAACAAACAAAAGAAAAAAAAAACCAGTTTGGTCATTTTATACATATGAAAATCCAACACTGCCATCAGATGTCAGTGTTATTCTCATTCATTTTATTGAGGCTATAAGTTAATGTTTAATATTTAGATTTACTTTGAAAGAAAAGTAAACAAAAGTAACATAACTTCAAATGTTATTCAATACAAAAACAAACAGTTGGTTTGCCTTATTATTATTACTATTATTGTCCATAATAGTAGATTTCTAAGTAGCTTTTAAGGCAATTACACACAACATAACTTCCCTACTGCCCAGTTTAACACAATAAAAGCAATGAGGCTAGATGTTTTGAGGCATAATAGTATTATTTAAAAATGTGCTCACACTATCACTCAGTTACTATTTGTTTTATTCTATCCTAAATAAACAATATCAAAGTATGGGGTTTCTCATTGCTGTTGATTCAATGTTTTTATAGGTGACAGTGGCTGTTCTTGTAATTATTAACCTGCTGATGTTTCCACTGAGCTTTCTGTCTCTGATGTGACCTCTGGACCAAAACGTGAGAACCTGAGACACAAGCAGGCTGAGAGACATAATATTTGTCCACGGAGCAGACTTCTCCTTTCTCCTTTTTATAACTGTGGGAATATTTGACCTGAGAATATATATCTAACTGTCCTGATATGTGTGAGGCATTGTATATAAATATATTTGGCCCCTTAAATCTTTGCTCTCTCTCTGTCTATGCTTACTCTGTCACCAGCTTCCTCAGCCTCTGCACCACCTCCTCTGCGCTGACCCACGGCACCGTGACCGCNGTCACCAGCTTCCTCAGCCTCTGCACCACCTCCTCTGCGCTGACCCACGGCACCGTGACCGCCTTGAACTCTCCGGGCATGGCCTCATGGGTCTCCGTGATCAGACGGTGCATAGGGAAATCTCGCCGCGGGAAGGCCACGTCTCGGGGCCCCAAGATTAGTGAAGGACAAAAGTCGTTGGCACCGTCCCCCACGTAGAAGACCCTTTGGTACGGCCGGCCCCGCTCCTGCGTCCTGCGGGCCACATAGTCCCTGACGATCCGCTGCTTGCACATGTTGTCGGGGCACCTCGGGCAATCGTGGGAGTGGAAGGGCCGCAGCACCAGCCGCCCATCCTTGTTGAAGGTCGCCGGGTTGGTGAAGATTCTGTGGAAGAGCTGGCGGGCCCCGACCCGACGGAGCCAGGACTCGATGAAGAAGGTGTTGGAATCAGACACCAGCACCACCTCGAAGTCCTGCGGGGGGCGTGTGCGGAGGAACTGGAAGAGGGTCAGCATGCCCGGGGTGACGGGTATCTTCTCCATCACCGAGCGGATATCGCTCTCGGTGACGCCCTGCTCCGCCAGGTAGGCCAGCACACGCTGCATGTAGTCGTTGTAACGGCCGGGATGGTAGGTGTCCTTCAGCCAGCCTGGGAGATACTGACCCGGAGCGGCCTGAACGACCACGTCATCGCTGGTCTCATCCACGATGGTCTCATCAAAGTCAAAGAAGATGAGGAAGCGCTTGTCGGAGGAGATGTGGGCTGAATGAGAGGCCATGATATCTGAGCGTCTGGACCTGGGGGACACGTCCTCCTCGCCTGGAGAGTGGGATGGGACATGACAGCAGTTGAAGATAGAGCCCCCCATCATTGACTAAGCCACGACTCACAGTTTCCAAGGGGACATAAAAACGCTTCTGCTCCCCCACTTCAACGTCCAGCAACAGGCAGACCACGATAAGGTGGAGGCTAAAGGTTGGCTTTCTAGGAAACACTAGTGTATAAATAGACGAGGAAGCGGGAGGGGTGGCAGAAACAGGGTCATATAATGATTTAAAATTAGGAATAAATGAAACTAAAGGAATAACATCTGGATAATGAGAAGAAAACATGAGAAAGACATTAAGAAAGAAAGAAAGAAAGAAAGAAAGAAAGAAAGAAAGAAAGAAAGCCAATAATAGCCAGCAGCAGCCTTTTAAAAAAAGACAACAGTCAGAGGGTGGAGGTTGGGGTGGCGGTGGCGGAGGCTCGTCGTTCTAAAACTGCTCGGGGTTAAATTATTTTGTGAAATGCGATTATAGGAATCTGAAAATGATTCAACGTGAGTCAGTGAAGATTTACAAGCAAGCGATTAACAAGTTATCAGTGCAGTAGAGCCCGCAGTCCTTATAGATGCATAAGATATAAAACAAGAGAACAAAGCATGATTTTTTTTTTTTTTTTTTTTTTTTTTGGCATAGGCCTACCTTTGATTGTAGATTCCAGCAGTGGATCACCCAATTCCCAACCAGATCCCTTCAAGTTGTGCAGCTGGTTTGTCTGCAATCAAGAGCACAAAATAATAAGAATAAGAATAAGAATAATTAATGCTGAATAATGTGTGACAGCACTGATTTAAATTAAGCAGCAACAGTTATTTTCCTGTCTGCAGCTGCTGCGTTTAGCATCCACTGGTCACTGAGCATCCTCACATATAATACAGGACTATTCTTTGTCTATGAGAGTAGTGAATCATATAGCATGTCCCTAAAGGAATATAATAAAAATATAGCGAAACTGTAGGAGATGGGTGACTATAATGTCAAGATTTAGTGCCATCATTACAAGTCTCTGTTTATTTTTTCATAAGAGGTATAACAGGAAAATAAAATACTACATCAACACCATAAAAGGTGAATAAGCCTACAAAAACAAGGAGGTCACTATAGTGTCACAATTAAGTCTCTTTTATGAAGAGAGGATGGGAGATTTAAAAAGAAAAAAAAAAAAAGTGGGCATTTTTATAAAGTCCCCAAAGCATTACAGAGAAATATCCACAGGTAACCCAAATAGTAATGTATCAGCCTGTATGTGCCCGTTTATTATAAATACAACAATAACAACAACAACAATAACAACAACAACTCTGCGTTCATATGTAACAGATCAAAGTTCGATTTTTGCAAAACAATAAAAAAATATATATCACCGGGTCTGGTTCCGACGCACAGAATCCACTCGTTGGTCCCGGATTCTTTCAGGTCCGACCCGGTCTAAAGCAGAGAGAGTGCTCCGCCGGTAAACCGATGCATTTTTATATGACAGCTGAAAACCACCGGCGGCGCTGTGGACATGACCGCGCCTACCGGTTCCGCCCATATACCAGCCTCCCGGTGCTTTCACGAAAGAAAAGAGGAGATTGTGGAATGGAACAATGAGAGGACCTACGCAGAAAGACAAAGTTCATGTTGAAAAAATTCCTACTGTAAACCAATCAATCAATCAGCAAACAGGGAAGTATGTTGACTGCGTCAATATTTGTTTTTACTTGATAATTATGTCTCAGGGAGGCTACAAAGACTATAAATATCCTGACGTTTGCAGTGTACATACGCTAGGATAAACCCTTCTCTCGCTTTTTGCTTTGAAATAATACAGAACAGATTTGGATCAAATACATTTTGTATTTTGATAGCCTACCTGTGGCAGGAACAATAGGCTACAGTACATTCAACAAGTAGGTCATAATGGAAAATATATATATATATATATATTTGAATGATTGCAACTAAGTGCTATAGTTGATGTCCTGAGGCCAAAGCTCCACATCCTTCTACTCCAAACAGGTTACTAGACTGACTTTAACATCTTTGTGAATGTTAAAGGACCATACCACTAATTTTTCATGTTTGAGCCTAATACTGTATATTCAATTTTCACACACGTAAGGTTACTGACAATCATTTTTCAAAGCATAGGCTACTACTGGAATGGTGAATTAATTCTTTTTTTCCTACCTTCCAGACCACCATTGGTTTCAGTTCATTCTGGTAAAATCAACTTGTTGATACTTGAAACATTCAGGGGCTAGGGAATCCATTATCATGAACAACGTGTATATTCAGGTTTAGAATATAGTCCCCAAAAAAGGCCTGCGTTTATTGAAAAATTTTAACGACCGTGACTTCATAATTTTGCGTAACTATTAGCAAGCGAAACATCAGTTTTTAAGGGGGGGTGTATCATTTAAATATTTAATTTTGAAAGATTAAGAGATTTTACAAAATATCAGGAAAGCTGAAATATGGTTTTATCCTTTGGGAAATGACAGTAACCTTGTATGAAAATTGAATGTATTAGGCTCAAACATGCAAAATGGGTGGTATGGTCCTTCAAAGTGTCTGGAGGCGAGCTGCACATCATTGTGGTACAGGGTGTGTAGATATTTATGTTCTGTTCTTTTTACTCTTAGGGAAATGTGCATTAAAATAATCCATTTGCTCCTAATCTAGCTGTTATAACAGCTCTAAATGGATGATGCAGACTGTGGTCAGTTTTATTAGCACATACTGTGCCACTGAGCTCAATAGAGAAACACTGAATCCCAACCAGCTGCAGCTACTCTGTTCTACAGCCAAGCGTGACATCTGACCTCACATTTGAGGGAATAGAACGACTAAGGTATATATCAAAGTAATCAACTTCAATACAGTTTTCGGTTTGACATAATAGTGTTTCCTTGACAAAACTTTGCAGAAGCAGTGGGATTAATGAACCGCACAGCATCTATAGGAGGAGCGAACACATGCTCAAAAAAACATGATGTGAACCCCCTGCTTTGCTTATCTGCAGGCTGGCAGACGTGACCCCCTCCCTCCCCACCACAAGGCGTAATAACTAACAGCTGGGGTGGCTGACTATTTTCAAACCCAAATGGGAATGGAGATGTACAGACAGTATGTTATTATCTCCTCTCCTCCGCTCGTGAAGTGAGCAGCGGTACCTGACCACCCACTCACCAGCAGTGAGTCACACACACATTTTTCTCTACCGATCAGCCCGCTCAGCCACCTTGTAGGACTACATGACTCATTAGGACACCACTTGAACCATCAGCAATAGTTGATGAAGAACACACGTTACCTATCCCAAGAACGTTTCAAGGATCAACAAGTTGATTTTAATGGCATGCCAGAATGAACTGAAACCAATGGTGGTCTGGAAGGTAGGAATTTTTAATTTTTTTTAAATTCACCATTCCAGTAGTAGGCCTATGCTTTGGGAAATGACTGTCAGTAAGGCAATATGTATGAAAATTGAATATAGTCTATTAGGCTCAAACATGCAAAATGGATGGTATGGCCCTTTAACATCTGGATTTTTTTTTTTTTAAATCTATGACACTTGCTTCCTTAAACTTCATAACACTGTATGTACACTTCACATAGAAAGAATAGGAAGTGGTCAGGAAGAAGAGGATATAAAATGTGCCTGCAGTCAAGTAAAATCTAAAAACTAAGAAGATGAAGCTGAGGAATCATGTCACGTGTAACCAGCATGTTTGGGTGAAGATCCAAGAACACAGTCCAACAACTCAAACGCAAGTCACACAAGTCACCTATATGTCTGTATGGTTACAAGTCAGCTGGAATGATGTTGTTTCAGCAAAGCTTGCTGTGAAGGCTGATTGGGTCACGTTGAACCTGTTGACCGACTTTCAGAAAACAACATTTCGTTGCTGGGTGTGTTACTGTTGAGTGAACAAACAGATCATTTGAGGATAACAAGAGGCACACATATGATAATCGTGGCTACTTGTTTTTACTTCTCAAAGTTAGCAGAATCCGTTAAATGTACATTATTAAAAAAAAGGCCCAACATTTCCACTTTTCTTCAATCTCCAGATAACATACAAAAAAAAAAAAAAAAAAAAAAAAAAAAGACAAACGAGGACATTATAAAGCTGCACATTTTGTACCACATACAATAACAAAATACGCAATGCTACATTAAGTGGTTAAAAATACAAAGGGGGAAAAGTATATTGATTTTTTTAAAACATCTTTGAAGAATATACAATGTTATTTTTCCTTAACTAGCCAAGAGTTTAAGTAGAAAGTGCATTCTATACAACAAAGAAAAGAGGAGAATCATTCGGCAAACTTAAGGACATAACACGACCTGACAGAGATGAATCTCTACAGCAAAGAAACGAAACAACCAGAGTTCAGATGAAGGTGGGAGGGGCTAGTGTGAAATTAACACAGCATCATTTTTTTTTTTTTTTNCATTTTTTTTTTTTTTTGAAACATGTTTTGTGGAGAGTGAGGGTCCACACTGGAACAAAATGTATTTCTTTTAGAAATACAAAATTAAATTTATGCACACACTAAATAAATGTCCTTTGTTTGCTGTGGTCCCTTTCACACTACCCACCTCCACTCAGGATTCTCCTCCTTTTCCTTGCCTAAAAACATCCACTCACCGAATTAAATGCCTCCACCCTTTCCCATGCAGCCACAACTGCACTCTCTTCCACAATACATTGTCAGTCCCTCCCTTCCCTGCGCTTCACCCACGCAGCACTAAAGTGCAGAGAATACACACACGTGAAAAAGCTTTAAAAAAAACAAACAAAAAAAAAAAAAAAACCCAAAACAAAGCCATACTGAAAAATGTTCCGCACAGCAGTGGACCTGAGGGGACAGGATGATAAGCAAAAGTATGAAGACCTACAGAAATGGCAAAATAACTGCAGGTCTTAAAGGACTATACTGGTGATTTTGCACGTTTGAGCCCCAAAAAACATTTGACGTTTGAGCCCCGTGATTGCCAACTGCTTTCCAACACATAAAATTGTATTTTATTTTTTTGATATTGTGTTATTATTGTGCTACATCCCCTAATCTTTCAAAAATCAAATGTTCAGCTGAACACCCATCTTAAAATGCAATGTTTCGCCTGTTAACACTCACGCAAGATTGTAGAAGGCACAGCCATTTTAATTTCTCAGTAAATGCAGTTTACTCCTGAGACTCTGTTCCCTGGTGGAGACGTATATTTTCTTTCATGTAATTTTGTGTTGGATCAGTTAAATTAAGTAACTTCAGCAAAGAATAATAACAGTGTGTGGTTCCAGTGGCTGCCTGGAAGGTAGGAAAAACAATTCTAACATTTACCGCTCCAGTAGTATGTTTTGGAAAATAGTTGGCAGCATTGTAACTTGTCTGCGGTTGTTTTTATTGGCCTCAAACATGCAAAATCACCGGTATGGTTCTTTAAATCAACGACATACATGTAGGCCAGAGTTCAACCAGTCCAGAAGAAAATACCATCAACACGGTAGATTCAGGGTCATCCAAAATACACCGTAAAAGCAGCTTTTGGTACAAGAGCATGAGGGACAACAGAGAGACTGCAGAGACAAATGCATGGACACACACACGCACGCACACACACTCTCCCTAGTACGCACACACACTAACACACACAAAAAAAAAGCTAAATTTTGCTCAACACTAAACTGATAACAGTCGAACTGGGTGAAGTTGTAAAACAAAGCCACCATAATTCATGCCAAATACCTGCTAGCCTTTTCTGCACGTTTTTAACAAATGACATTCGCACCATCGGACATTACATTAACGCATGTAACTTTGTGCGATACTTGACCACATGTATGCTTATCTACAGAAAACTTCCCGGTATTAGAAGTTGTAAAACCAATGTCTTCTATCCTCGGACATCTTAAGTGCTAAGAGTATATCTAGACTAGATAGACATTATCTTAAAACTGAGCAGAGCAAATTATCTGAGAATAATAAAACGTGAATGATTCATCAGCCATTATTCTGGTTAGGAAACATTCAAAAGGTTAGACATGTCGGCCTGTTTGAATCAAAGTATGATGAAGGCTAAAAATAAACTTCTTATAATAACGCCCAAAAACCAAACAGTGGAATACAGACTGGTTGGAATATGCATAATTGTGTGTTAAGAGCTGTAATGAAAAAGGTCCCAGATTTGCGTGCTGTGTATGTCAAATGACCTTTAACATGATAACCCGTATCATTTCGACAGCAGCAAGGGGAGGTGGGGTGGGGTGGGGGCGTGTGTGTGACCCCTCACAGTGGCAGTATTTGACAGTCGTTTTGTTATTTGTTGACCAACAATATTGAAAGAAAGCTGAGGTTGCACTGATCAAACTGAGGAGATCGGTGACCATACGGTCGTGTGTGTGTGTGTGATCATGTATGTCTAGGACATGTCCTGCATAACTTGTATTTTTTTGATTTAGTCAAACTCGTTAGCCTCAAATCCATTATATAAAAATAAAAACCAGGCTGGCAAGACATGATCTGTATGACACGATACATTGCTATTTTAGAATATTACACTTTGAAACTCAAATGGAAAAAGCAAAAATTAAGAAGTATCTTGTGTACTGGAATGGAAAGCACCATTAAACTAGGATACAAAACCTTTTTTTTCTCTCCAAATGTCCACTACAAACATTCCTCTGCTAACCTATGGCACTGCGTCTTGCACTGCTGCCGTTGCCCCTCTCACAGGAAGTCT